>CP139501.1:8991544-9234044 GCA_021014915.2 Artemisia tridentata subsp. tridentata | reverse complement strand
CCTATATATAAAATATATATATATAATCTAGATCAAATGAGAACTTTCTTAAAGTTGTAAAAATGAGAACCAACTAAAGTCTGATAAATGACCACTCTCATTAAAACAAAAATAAAAATTTAATTAATTATAACTAAAATTGTTAAAGTTTCGATGATTTTCTTTTTAAAACAGACGAAATTTAGGTGATACACTTTGATTCGACGAGTAATGTGTATCAGGTTTTCGTATGTGTATTAGTTTATTTAGTGGTTTATACGTATTAGGTGTATCAATTTATTTATAAAATGTCAGCTTTTTGAGATTTTGATATGTCGGTACAAAATTTATAATTATGTATCAGTAATACAAACTCATGTATCAGTTGGTTATTACTTGCAAAAATGTTAATTTGTATTAATATTTTATTTTGTGTGTATCATTGCTAAAATGGTTATTCATAAATGTTTTTAGTGGTTGTTTAGACTAGTTCTCATTTTAACAACTTTAAGAAAGTTCTCACATTAACTCTCCCCTATATATATATATATATATATATATATATATATATATATATATATATATATATATATATTATATATATATATAATATATATATATATATATATATATATAATTCGATTTGATTAATAAACTAAACTACGTTTATCTCGATGACAAACGAACGAGATATATATTTAACGAACAAACGAAAACATAGATATAAAAATAAGAAATAAGATAAAATCTTATAACTTTTGAAGAGACTTAATGTTTAATCGACAACCAAAACATTACGAAACGAATAATAAAACTTATATATATATATTGAGAAACGATTACTAAAACTTGACATACCAACCCAGGTTGCGTGCCGGAGATGTTTATCAACTCTATTTAACTTTGTTTTCCATCCAGACTGTCAAGGTGAGTTCATAGTCCCACTTTTCTTTATATGTTTTCCAAACTTGTGGGGAGATACATGCTACTAAACCGAACACAAGTATTTTCCTGATTGTTATTGCACTAAGTTAACTGTTCCTTAATTATATTTATATTTAAAAGTCCCTCATATCATGCACCATTAGTCACCTGCTGGGTGAGAGCGAATATGTGAATAGAATTATTGGCCTGACGACCCATTTGTTCTAATCGGATGGATATCTTTGTGGTAGCCGGTTAGACAGATGCATTATATTTGAAATCTAATCTCGGGGGCAAACCACTTTCATTTTTAATATGTTAGTGAGACTGGAAACTGTCAACGCATTGCGTGTCATGAGGTTTAGTGCAATATTCCGAACTGTGATATAACTGATTTCTTTTTATTTAGCTTGTGTTCAAAACCTATTATAACTTTAAACACTATGGATTCACTCAACCTTTGTGTTGACTTTTTAGCATGTTTTATCTCAGGTAATTAAAGGGCTAAACTTGGCACGGAATGGCTGTGGACTTTCTTTTTATAATAAGGGTGTCCACTTTGTTATCATTCAACTAATAATGTATCTTTTATAACGTATTTCGAAACCTCCCGCTGGGACCTCTATATGTAAAATATGATTTAATAAATGAATGATAACAACTTTTATTAAAACGTCTCTTTTCGAGTCGTTTTCTATTCTCATGACTGTGATACTTGAAGTAGCACCCCAAACTTATATTCCGCTGCGTATATCGAAAACGGGGGTGTTACAGATTGGTATCAGAGCTCATGGTTATAGAGAACCAAATGTTTTCAAACATTGGACTATAACCGTTCTCCACAAAAACTTAACCAAAGTCCTCCGTGCCACAACGCCACTGAAACGTTATTTATACCTAATTTATTGTTAATCATTTATGTTGCATAGTGAAACATTTATAACTACCGGGTGGTTACAGAATCATGATTTCCCCTACCCATTCTATCACTCTCATGTCCAGACTCGGACATCAAGATGGTACCGTACTTAGTACAGTACCTATTAGGATTATTTCATACTAAATCTCGCACTTTTAATAGTTATTCCTACGCACTTAATTATTCTACCTTTATTTCCTTAAGGATATTAATTACTTATAATTGCTATTTGCGGATTACTATAGAACCATGTCCCCCGAAACACCTAATGCTAACGAAACTACCCCAAAACCACTCCCATTATCACCTACTCACTCGTCCCCACGTCAGAAACTTAGGGGAGTAACTGAATCTTAGAAAGATGAAGGTCCAAACTCTCCATTACCTGACATTCCAAAATCCCCAATACCAGACAACCCAGACGATGAGTCTTCATCTAATTCCCCCGACTTTAGTTTAAACCCTAGTGAGTCAATATGGACCCTTCTTTATCAACAAGCCAACACTCTCGACGCTCACACTAAACAGTTGGAAGGATTACAACCATTACGTTTTGAATGGTACGACCGTAATATCGACACTCTGTTTAGAAGGGCCGACGCCGAAAGACGAGCAGTGTTTGATTTGGGAGTAAAGGTCGACAAGATGAAAAATACTTACAACCATAAATTTAGAAGCCTAGATTCCAGGATCCGCTGTTCGAGAAGAGAGCACTGTGAAATACATGGTAGAGTGGAAGACATTGAAAGAACCCTGTGGATAGCCAGCGAAACGGCAAGAAACCATGATCAGAAGATTTTCACCCTAGAAGCCATATTGGACAACCAATTGAGGATATACCAGGAACTTCAGGAATGCTTCTTAGAAATGGAAATTGCACAACTGAGACTTGAGACTGAAATTAAGCATCTACGTCAAGGACGTAACTGATCTTAAAGTCACATGTATCATTGTTGTAAACCAAATAGTATTTGGTTAGTATTTCTTGTATTATCTAAATAAATCTGAAATTTTCAGAGTTGTAATCAACTTATAAATCTATAACAATCTACTTTTGTTATATATTTTCTGTTGTGAACAAACTCATTCTATTATGTCTTACTATGATGTTGTACATGTACCCGTGACCTTATAAAAACTCACCATTTATTACTCTCCATAGTAGACAAATGACTTCCCGCAGACCAAATCACACTTTAGACAAAAGTCACATTCCCTACCTCCGAACCTAGATAAACGACCAACTTATATCATGGCAAATGACAGAAACTAGGACCACTATTGACAACAAGGGACCGAACACTTATACTAGAGAGATAGAATCCTTAACTTACCCCATGGAACATTAATAAAGGACCTTGTATTAATTGTTTTATAAAAACAATCAAGCAAGTTATTAATATCCTGTTATTCCAGCCAGACTTACCAGGAGATTACTTAAGATTATTATGACTCCATAACTAGGCTATAACCATAGAAACCTCTAAGAAAAATTTCGGAAGAGAAGTTGATGAATAAAGAGAAAGTTACTGAATTTCAGTTTTTGTAAACGGATTTGTTTATTCCCTTAGCAGTTTTATACCAAAGAGTTAATCATTTATCTATGATGTTAATCAGACGAATCGTAATTTATTGATTCTCAAATTGGATATAATTTTGCATTGTGACCACTTGTTAGTATTAATATGTAATTATTCTAACATGGTCATCACGGGAATTCTGAAATTAATGTTTATTGTGATATTGATAGAAGACAAACTTATCATAAAGGCCCAGGAAGAATAACCAAGCTTACCATCACCCGTACCCTAGGAATTAAGCAAAATAACCAAAAGCGAAAACTCAATGATAGAAAAACTACAATACCAATTGGAAGTCCAAGCCTAGTACCAAGGAATAGGAACTTATTAAGAACCCAACGATATCAAAGGATGACTTTAGTATTTAAGTAAAAGATGAATTCCTGTAATAAATTGAGGTTTAGAACTCCCTAAGTTGTATTTCCTTTCAAACCTTTACCTTAAGTTACGATGAACGTAACCTAAGTGTAACAACTACCTTTCTACCGTATGAAACCTTTATCTTGTAATACATCCTTAATAATCCCAATCTTAGCTCTATTCCATTTACCTTGTTCATAGTCAGTACCCTATTTTACCGTTAGGAAATTGGCTGATATTATTTTAATAGACTATCACTACCCTGTAAGATTCCTAGACGAACCCTAAGATTTATTTCAAGGATATCCCATTAATACCCTAGGAAATCCTTAACTTACCACTGTGGTGTAGACTAAAATTATCTTATCTCTTTGAAAAATAAATATGTTGTTATTTTCAAAAACAAAACGTTGAACACCATCTAAAACTTCTTGAAGACATATAAGTACCATTATAACTGAGCCAAATATCACATTATTTGATCCTCAATTATACATAGCCTGATCAACTATGTATAATTTAGGAAGAATCATGTAATAAATTGGACAGTTATCTTTTCAGATTTTCTAAATAACAATTTTCATTCAAAAGCAAAATATTGAAACAAAATAAATTGTTCATAAAATATCACATTTGATTTAATACAATAGAAGTCTACAACTACTACCCATCACCTCTAAGATAGGAAATTGACAAAAATTATGGATAGAAAAACCCTAAGAATTCACAAGGACATATAGCAAACACAAATAGTACAAAAAGCCACGAAAGTTAAATGGCGATATAGTTAACAACGAAAATTCTAAGGATTACATAAGTTTTATTTCACTAAGGATTAGCTAGGAAACACAACAAGGACCCATACTAGCAACCCTAGCGCAAGACTTATTTCCCCCATGTTTGATCCACGACAAAAGCTATGATAGTAAGTTGTACGACGAACATTAAGATCACGCCCAGGAGTCTGAAATCTTCTTCCGGATTATACGCCATATAGGTAGCAACAACAACAACGTACACAATTGCTAGGAGTGTAATTAGGTGAGGCATTTTGAGTTTTTTTTTTTTTTTTTTTTTTTTTTTTTTTTTTTTTTTTTTTTTTTTTTTATGAGAGAATTTAGTGGTGAAAGAATGAGGATTAAAAATGAGGTATTTATAGGACAAAAACTAGCCGTTAGAACACTATTCCTGACCGTTAAATTCTACTGTTCACGACCGTTAAGTATCACTATTCCTGACCGTTACACAGTACTATTCACAGCCCTTGGATATATTAGGTGGCAAGACATTCAAATTTATTTCACCTAGTAGGAATAAGAATGACAAAACTACGTTCCCTTAAGTACCAAATGAAAATTCCTAGACAACCCTTTTTAGGCCAAAGATATGACCAAGGAATAATAGCGAAACGATATTATTGGATTTATAGGACATAAAAATAAGATAATATTATATATAATATTATTTTTAAACTTGAGGCATTTTAAGCATATCAAACTCACATCACAAATCAAATCGTTGTATGATTTTATCATTCCCATTTTTACATTCACTATCTGAAATAGGTTAGAAATCTAAGCCCAACTCTCTCTATACTTCACATTCCCAACCACTCAACCAACACAGACTGAATCTCGGGACGAGATTCCCTCAACGGGGGGATACTGTAACCACTGGTAAAATTTCACCTTATAATAAATTATACTTATCCTTTTTACGTATAATTTTTTTATTATTATTATCTGATCATAACTATTATTTCATGTGACGTAGCTCACATCCTCGATAAACGTGCTCACACGCAACCTAACCTCAACCTACTTAATGTTTATTTTATATAAACATTTTCACATGAAAACTTTAAGATATCTCATTTATCACTTTACGTTAATCCGTTAACGTACGTATAAAATTAAACGTTCCTTATCAAATAGAGTTTCTATAAAACCATAAGCTATTATAACAATAGGTATAAGTAACAAAACCCTAACAATACTAAAGTACAACTTATTCAACTAATGTACAAGCATCTAAAGCACAGAAATCCTAAATCGGTTTTAACTCCCGATATAAACCCTAATTTCATAAAAACATGATTTTATGTAATAAAATCATAAACCCTAAATAATATATATATAAAATATGAATGTACAAGTCTTTTAAGCATAAAAAACATAAATATTCATATAAATACCATTATAACCTGTATTATAATTATTTTGTTGGGTTTAAAAGAAGCTGCTGCTACTTTGAAGATGCTGCTGCTTTGTATGTTATACTGCTGCTCATGGAACTTAAGGAAAATACACTAAGTATGATTCTGCTGCTAGGCTAAATCATTTTGCTGCTAGTGTATTTATTCTGCTGCTAGAAGAAAATTGATGGATGGTGAAATAAGCTAAGTGTCATTCTACTGCTAGCCTAAGAAGATACTGCTGCTAGAGTAATGATTCTGCTGCTTATTAGATATGTATAGTTTGTTAGATAATTATGGTAAAGATACGAATAGATATTATTCTTGTATAGAAAGTTTTGTAACCGACTAGGACTCCTTAAGTCTATAAAAGGAGGATCTAGGGTTAGGGCTAGTACACGGATTGTTAGCATACGTATTGTATTCACTTCAAGGTTCATTGTAACCCTGTTACTTTTGAGTAACCGTATTTAATATATTGAGGTGATAGTTGAGAGAATTATTGTGTGTTAATTCTTCTTAAGATTAATTACTAAATTCCGCATAGTGATTAATAGCTTGTTCAAGAATAGTCTCTATACCTATTGTTCTAGATCTACATCTAGGATAATTAACAAGATCGATTAAGCTCAACTGGGATCAACAAGTGGTATCAGAGCTTGTGATCTAGAGACTGCTATCAAGAAGAATTTCGTATAATCAGATATGTTCATCATCTTCATAAGCAATGGATTCCGATACTACTCATATGGTGACTGCTTCAAAGGTACCAATGTTGAAGGCTGGTGAATATGAACTCTGGAAGATGAGGATTGAGCAATACATGAAGATGCTTGATTTCTCCATGTGGGAAGTCATTCAGAATGTAGACACTCTTCCTGCTAAGACTACCGATGGTAAAGATGTGCCTATTAAAACTAATGAGGAGAAGGCACAAAGGAAGCTGGAAATCAAAACTCACAATATGCTGTTGATGGGTATTCCCAATGAATACCAATTGAGTTTTGGTAACACTCAATCTGCTAAAGAATTGATGGATGCTGTTGAACTCAGATTTGGTGGGAATGAGGCCACCAAAAAGTCTAGGAAGAATCTGCTCAAGCATCAATTTGAAACATTTACTGCTTCAAGTTCAGAAAACATTGATGCTACATATGATAGACTTCAGAGGTTGGTAAGTCAATTACAACTTATGAAAGTCTCAATTCTTCAAGAAGACATCAATCTCAAGTTTTTGAGGATCTTACCATCTGAATGGAATACTCACACAGTGGTCTGAAGGAACAAGGCAGACTTTGAAACAATGACTTTGGATGATTTGTACAACAACTTAAAGGTATATGAATCTGAAGTCAAAGGTACATCCAGCTCATCTTCTAGTTCAAGCAACCTTGCTTTTATGTCTTCTAACAACAAGGGATCTGGAAGCTCTCATGACAACCATTCTGCTGCTGCTCATGTTGTTTCTGCTGTTGGGGCACCTATTTCTGCTGCTAGTTCAAATACTGATAACATCAGTGATGCAGCTATATGCGCATTTTTGGCTGATCTCACTACAAGCACAACTGTTATTGATCAGGATCTGGAGCAGATAGACCCTGATGATCGAGAATAGATTGACTTGAAGTGGCAGATGGCCATGCTTACTATGAGGGCAAGAAGATTTCTTAAGAAAACTGGAAGAGCACTCAAGTACAGACAAACCAACGTGGGGTTTGATAAGTCAAAAATTGAGTGCTATAATTGTCAGAGAAAGGGACACTTTGCTAGGGAGTGTAGAGCACCAAAGAAGAATAAAGAGCCTGCAAGGATAGTTCCAATTGAAGAAACCAAGACTACTGTTGCTCTGGTTTCATGTGATGGCTTAGGTGACTATGACTGGAGTGATCAAGCAGAGGATGGACCAAATGCTGCTTTCATGGCTGAAGAAGAAAAGAAGGGACACAATTTTGCTCTAATGGCCTATGCTTCTTCATCCTCTAGTTCAGACTCTGAGGTATCCAATGAGTCATCTTGTTCTTTTCAAACATGCCTAGATACTGTTGAGGAATTAAAATCTAGGAATGAAAGTTTAAGAATGGAAGTTGATAAGTTAAAACTTGACAATTTAGGTTATGAATATGGCCTAAAATCTGTAGAAGCAAAGCTTGACTTTCTTAAATAAAATGAAGTAGAGTATGTTGATAAGATTAATGGTCTAGAAGTTGAAATTATTAAGAAAAATGCTGAAATTAGTGTTCTTAATAAAATAGTAGAAGAGGCTGAGAAGGCTAGAGATGTAGCCTTATCTGCAAAAGAAAAACATGTCATTTTGGTTGAAAAACAACAGCTAGCAACTGACCTTATCAACAAGTCTAATGGAAGTCAAATACTTAGAAGAGGGAGTGGTTTAGGATATGCTGAAGTACCACCCCCAGTCAAAAGTGCTTTTGCACCTCCCAAAAAGGAATTGTCATTCTTAATTGAGGTAGAAGCAAAACCTGTAGGTGAGTCAAGTAATGAAAAACCTGATAGAACAAATGCACCTAAGGTAGAAAAGAAGTCTGATACAGTGATCATTGAAGATTGGGTGTCAGATAGTGAGGATGATGAGACTGATTCAACACCCAAAACTGAGAAGAGAGAAATTTTTAGGACTGTTGAACCAAAAGTCACACAGGTTAACACAGCTGAATCTAAAGCTAAAAATGTTGAATTTGTAAAACCTGTGCTAGGAAGTAGAATCTCTAGGAAAGTGGCTGAGTATGATGATAAACCTAGAGATTATCCTAGGAAGACTAGTGACTTGCCTAGAGGAAACCAGAGAAACTTGCACCAGATGATCTCACACAAGTTAGGTAGTGACTTTGAACTGGTTAAGAAGGCATGTCACAGCTGTGGTAGTTTTGAGCACTTGCAAGAAGATTGTTACTACTCAATACCTGTTAGAACTAGTGCTCAAAAACCTGTTTGGAACCAACATACTAGGGTGAACCATAGGAACTTTTCTAGAAAGACCCACCCACATCCCAAAAGAAATATGGTTCCTAAGGAAATTTTGTTAAGAGATGGTGTTTCTAGGACTATTTTTGCTGTTGCACCATCAAGGCCCATTCCAATGAAAACAGAGTTTTCTACTGCTAAGGCAAAAGCAGTTTCTGCTGCTAAGCCAAAAGTGGTTACTGATACTGTTGTGGGCACTCATTTCTATGCTGTTAAGGCCTCAGCTTGCTGGGTCTGGAAACCTAAAACCAGACATAGCAGTGCATCAATGAACTTCAAGAAATTTGATTACTTTGATGCACAAGGCAGATCCAAGTCAGTAATGGCTTGGGTCCCAAAGAGAAACTAATTCTCTTACTTTTTGTGCAGGGCAATCTACAGGATGAGCTAAAGGACAAATGCATTTTTGATAGTGGATGCTCTTCACATATGACTGGAGACCAAAGCAACTTGGAAAATTTTGAAGCTTTGGATGGTGGCTATGTTGCCTTTGGGAATGACCCCAAAGGAGGTAAAATTGTTGGGAAAGGTACTATTAAAACAGGCACCTTGGATTTTGAAAAAGTGTATTTGGTCAATGGACTTAAGTTCAATCTTTTTAGTGTCTCACAGATGTGTGACAAAAAGAATTTTGTTCTTTTTACAGACACTGAGTGTCTTGTCTTATCTCCTGACTACAAGTTGCCTGATGATAAATTAGTGCAACTTAGAGTCCCTAGAAAAGACAATATATACAGTGTGGACCTAAAGAACATTCTTCCCAAAAGAGATTTAACTTGTCTGTTTGCCAAAGACACAATTGATGAATCCAAACTTTGGCATAGAAGATTGGGCCATTTGAATTTCAAAACAATAAATAAATTGGTTAAGGGCAACCTTGTTAGAGGTTTACCTTCAAAATTTTTTGAAAATCCTGAAACCTGTGTTGCTTGTCAGATGGGAAAGTGATGAACTCAAATAAGTACATTTTATTACCGTCATTTATCCTATTTATTTGACTTGTTTTATTATATTATCTGTGAGAATTGATACGTTAATGTTTACTTTTGTAATTCTCAAGTAAAAACAAGTATTATGTCAAACTTCGCGATTTTGGACTAATTATGGAGCAAAACAAGCAAGAAGTTAAGAGTCTACTGAAATGTACAAGATCAAGACATTCTGCTCCAGATACGCCGCATCTTACTTATTACATACGGCGCATCACTATCAAGATTTCACAAGATATTATCCAAGACAGCAAGGACATGCGCCGCATCTAAGAATGGAGTTACACCGCATCTTCTGGCGGTGTGCGAATATTCCTGAATATATTAATCTTGGACCCCACGCGAAGTTAAGTCAATGCGCCGCATCTACTTATTCTATGCGCCGCATCTAGCCCTCAGACAGAAACTATAAATACCCCAAAGTTAGACGAATTTTAGAGACTTTAGACTTTTGGTACGTACGATATACGAAGGACAGAAGCCCTAGGTCGAATTCAGTCGAAGTAGCAGCACAAGACACACCTTGAACAAAGATACAAGAGCTGTAAGAAGGTCCCGCATGTATTCAATTCATTAAGTAGTTTTGTTTTATTGTATTAGTACACTTTAATTGGTCAGGATTGATGGGCTTGTGTTATGTTATCATTTACTTCAACTCCCCTTAAAATTGCTTTCCCATTAATTAAAGTTTATATGTTGATGTCTTTGGTGACTTTTATTAGTGCATTGATAACCTCTGTGTCTAGCTGAGCATTGCTTGGGTCGCCATGCTCCTTCCTCGCCTATTTATTAGATCGCCTATGCATTCTATCGTCTGTAGAAAAGTAGGAAGAAAGATAAATAGGATAGTCATAAGTAATCATTAAGGGTTTACTCGCCGATAAGATTAGAACCAACGAGAAAGGACTTAATCTCGGTGCGTTGCATCGAACTATACACTTCATATAAAACTAGCAATAAAACAAGTGACAAGCTACTTAACTATCAGGACAGGTCTTCTTATTGTCTCAAGTATTTATCTGTGTACGTGTGTGCTACTCGCTGATTCGTGCCTATTAGTTTAGTTTATATTTAATCACAACCAAACCGTGCCAGTCTCTCAGGCTGAAACCCCATTGCGTTAGATTAGGTTGTATAGCTAACTTAAGATATTAAAATACTGATTAGGATAACTAGATAATACGTTCCACTCTTAGTGATCGACACTCTACTTACCATTATATTCATACTGACCGGGTACACTGCTCGTTAAAGTGTGTATGTTATTGATAAGTCGGCTAAATATAAATTTAAAACTTGAATACTGCTAAAACCACAACGACATACCGTGGGTATAAATGAGAGCATACGCACACGCGCATCAAGTTTTTGGCGCCGTTGCCGGGGAGTGAATTGTTATTATCTGTTAATTTGATTAGTATTTTAATTAGGTTTTTCTTTTTAATTTATAATCTAACCGCTAACTCTGTTGTATATTAGTTAAATTGCATTCATTGTATTATTTTGCATATTTTCTGTTTTTGTGTGCTTTTATTTTTGTTTATTTTCGTTTGTTTTTATCTTTGTTTTTCTTTTTATTTTTTTCTACATACTGCTATCGTTGTACTGAGCTAATTCAAACGATACGGCGCATCTATTTTCATAGATACGGCGTATTGCGTTTAATTTTTATAAAATACAACGCGTTTAATTAATTCGATACGACGCATCTTTCCCCAAGATACGGCGTATTCCGTTTTTAATAAGAAATTTTTCTAAGCGATAACGTTATACAACGCATCTGCTTTAGTAGATACGGCGTATCTATTATTTTAATTAAAAACAGTTTTCGAATTATTAAACAGATACGACGCATCGATCTCTGTCGATACGGCGCATCTTTGAACGATTATAAGATACGACGCATTTAATTTTAATAAGTATAATTGATTTTTGATAAAATTAAAATGATACAGCGCATTCTAAATTTCTAAGCGGCGTATCTATTTTCTGAATAAAAGTCTGATTAAATTTTAACGATTATAAGATACGGCGTATCTAGTTTATGATGACATACCTCAACCAGATTTTGATCCAACAAGGATTTTGAAGAAATCTGGGATTACTTATTTAAGGATGAAATTCGGGACGATACTGAAATTGCAAGACCACTAGTTGAAGATGGAGATTCACATGATGAATTGGAATCACTTACAACACAAAGTGGTACAAATTTATTTAATATTATTAATCCCGTTACTAATAATCTTGCTAGTTTTCCTAAACAGGTTGCAAAACAAAAGAATGATGAGGTCAAATTTATTACACTACCTATTGAAGCACATGAAGCACCTGTGATCAACCCGTTTTTGGTGGAGCTCGAGGAAGAATTTGGTGATGAGCTCTTAAACATTGCTATGATTGATGAAGATGATGATTTCGACCCTATGAAGGTTATTGAGGAACTCGAACTTTTACTTGCCAAAGACCCTTTCTCATCTTCTGCGGAAGTCAAGGGACACCTTACTACCAAAGAGACTAACCAAGAAGAAAGGAGACTCATTTTTCCTCAACATACTACTCTTTCAGATGAAGTGGTCAAGTCATCCAATTTATCAACCAAACCGGGTAAGAATAGGGAAGATGTACATATATTGCCACGGTATGATCTTTATTTATTTCTTCCATCTTTACTAGCAAATTTACACTCTTTTCGTGTTTATTGCTACTATCACCCACACTTGATCCCAAGTGGGGGGAACAACACCCTATTACGCAGTAAATAAGGGTGGAGTCAGGCTCGTGACTCGAACAAAAACAAGCGCTTCGTGGGAGGCAACCCATGCTTATCTTTTATTTTATTTTCTAATTTTGTATCGAGTCAGTCAGGCCCGCAGAAGATACGGCGCATCTCAATCCTTAGATGCGACGCATCTCCTGCACTGGTCATATCTTACTTTATTTTCTGCATTTTTATTTTTAACTTTAAAACTTTTTGTCAGTTTATTTTAATGCGGCGCATCCCTGGCTAAGGATGCGACGCATCTTCTATTCTGATTCGTATTTATTCCAGGCTCGATACGGCGTATCTTCTTCCATAAGATACGGCGTATCGACTGACCTGATGATTTTCATTTTAATTTTTACATTTTATTTTTACTAACTACTAATGTATTATGCAAGTTTGAACCTTCTTAATTTAGGTGTGTTAAAGTCTTGGTGGTATTATAGATTCCTGCATTTCCTGTGGATACATCAATTATGAAGCTTAAACGTTCTCATCCACGAGGAAGTTGATTTTTGCTCTTATACAAATAATGGAGGATCATACCGAGCAAATCTCAGGGGAGTTTTTCTGTTCTAATTTTGTAACACCCCCAAATTACCGCAGCGGAACAGTAGAGTCAAGGGGGTATTACTTCATAATACAGATCAAGGTATAGAAAACGACCTCTAAATGAGACGTTTTGAAAAGTTATCATTCGAATTATTAAAATCAGAGTTATGACAATAAGTTCTAGAGTTAAGATACATAAAAGTTTTCAAAGTGTATCGAATGATAAAGATAGATATGAGTCTTCAAGTATGCTAATGACTCTAGAATCCATGCATCCACTATCGCCTTATAACCTGAGATAAACATGCTAAAAAGTGTCAACCAACAGTTGGTGAGTTCATAGAGTTTAGTTTAAAAGTAAAGTATTTGAATAAAGATTTCCCAGCAAAGGCCTTGTAAATCCACTCAGTCCCAAGTCCCGTCCATACAAGACTTGCAACCTGTGTGTTTACAACCCACTGCTAACATAGTATAGAACAAGTATAAATGTGTATAGAAATACGTATTATAAAATGATTAGGACTAAGACTAGAACTAGAACATATATAGATGTGTATAGAAATACGTATCACAGGATAAATAGGTCAAGTACTGATGTGTATAGAAATACGTATCAGGATAAATGGGTCAAGTACTGATGTGTATAGAAATACGTATCAATGTATGAACATGACAGATGTGTATATGAATACGTATCAATGTCATAAATGCGTCAAGTAATTCAAATATGTCAACAATGCATAATGTATAAGCGAACAGATATGTATATAAATATGAATCATGTAACCAATGTTTTGCAAAAGTAAATAAGTATAGTTTGAGCATGTATCTCCCCCAAAGAGTTGTTCAAAACGTATAAAAGTAGGGGCTATGAAACTCACCTTGAGTAACAGGGAAATGAGAAATATGAAATCGAGTAAGTTACGGGAACGGGGCTCCAACACGCGGCCTGGATTAATGGTAAAGTTTGATAAGATTGCATATGATGTTTAGAAGACATGGTCGAATGCAATTGGTAGGAAATATTCGAATGTCAGAACTTAGATAAGGTGAGGTATTATACACAAGTGAATTTGAGGGAGTAAAGAATAGTATTTGCATGTGCTACTACATTGAAGATATTGTATTTTATATTAGTAATTTAAGCACATTGAAGATATTGTATAGATATTGCAGGATTTAAATAGATCTTGTTGTCTTTGAAAGATTTTAGGGCCATGTGTGTATAAGGGGAAGCAAAATAAATGTCGACATATGATTTAAAGGTTCAAAATAATATATTACATGTGATAGAGTAAAATTATGATGAATATACTTGGGGATTCGTATATGATTATAAAAAATAATATGCTAGGTAGAGTGAGTTTGAACCGAATTGGATAATAATAGTGAAATTGAAATGAAATTTGGATGTGTATATTTTGATCTTGTGAGTTGCGTGCGAGCTCGTCCCGTTATTTTGTAATTTATGTGATATCGTCTTTGCATTAAAATAATATAATAAAGAAAATTTTAAATTTTCCCATAAGTATGGTGATTAAAATAATGACGGAGATTATTATTAAACGTCGTAGATTATAGTAAATTTTTGCTGTTTGCTACAGTACCCACTCCTTATTTTTGAATCTCGTCCCGAGATTCAGTCTGTGTTATCTCTTAAAAGATGCTAAATTGCTAACGGATAGTCGATGTGTAAAGTTTAAGGTAGTAAGGCAAAAACTTACGAATCTAGGGTAGAATATGACTTAACTAGGGAAAACGTACCCATTATTTGTTAGCTGCATCCAAGTCACCCAAGTAGTAAGCTCTACCACGAGCTGGACCAAGATTGGCTAATGGGTTTGGGTTATTTCCTTCAATAGCTAAAGCTAGATTTCCTTGTCCAGGTGCTCTATTCAACCTAGGACACGTATTCTTGAGGTGATCCGGGCTGTTACATTCATAGCAAGTCCTCTGATTATTCCTTATGTTGCCTGCATTCCTTGGCGCTTTACACTGATTCGTAAAATGACTTGACTGATTGCAGTTCATACACTCACGGCAGGGCGTAGACCCAAGGTGATGATAAGCGCATTTAGCACACTTAGGGAGTGGACCTGAATATCCTTTCTGACCAGACCCAGTGGCCATAAAACTTCTTGCTCTCTTGTTGTCCATCATGGGGACCATTTGCTTGTCTGATTCAGTTGTTCCTTTCCTCTTGTCACTGTTCCTTAAAACTCCATTCCTAACCATCTCATCTGTTAGAGTCCCCGCCTTCAATATGGCACTTTGAATTGTAGCTGGCTCAGTTGCTTTCACAGTTCCACGAATTTCGGGAACAAGACCATAGATGTACCTCTCAATCCTCTTTGATTCAGGAGTAACCAGATGAGGAACTAATCTTGCTAATTCGTGAAATCGATCTGTGTAGGCTGCATGATCAGCTCCTATCATAGAGTGATGATAGAGTTCATTTTCCAGCTTCTGCATTTCATTATCCGGACAATATTCTTCTTTCAGCAGCGCCTTGAAGTCGTCCCACGTCATTCCCACAGCTGCCTCTCTGCCTCTAGCTTGGATCTGCGTGTTCCACCATGTTAACGCCTTTCCTGACAGCGAGCATGCCGAATACTTCACCTTCTGATGCGCTCCACAGTTACTGATGTCGATCACTGACTCCATCTTTTCGATCCATCGGGTATACTCCAAAGCACCTCCTTTTCCGTCAAACTCCATTGGCTTACATGCCGTAAATTCCTTATACGTGCATCCAATGGCGCGGGTGGTAGTCTAATTCACACCTACACCATTGGTATCGTCATTTATGCTTCCGTGGTTTCCCGAGTTGTTGATGTGATTGCCGACTTGGGTGATAATAGTAGGTAGCAAGGTTTGAAGCTGTTGAGCGATGATGGCGGTAAAATCAGGATTCCCACCGTCGTTATTGTCGTTGTTACCCATGCCGCGGCCACCTCCTCGACCTCCACGTCCACTAGTCCTTCCACCTCTTAGTGTGGCATTTCCTCGGTTAGCGTTGCGAGCTGATCTCCTTGTTGCCATTGCCTCTCTGCAATGAAGGACATCTAGCGAACGTCAGAGATGAGGTAGGAGTCGTTTGAGTTATCGATTTATACTTAACGTTCTCACATAACCCCCTACTAGCTGTTATCCTAAAGGGATCAATGCCGATTAACGTACGCATGGTTACATATGTCCACGTGTGTCATGACGCACTTATAATTATGTTGGCCACCATAATTATACTCGCCTCCTTTCACACGTGTACATATCACCAAGCACACATATCTCGACGTTACATAAAAGGGTAGGGTGATTATCTCTCAGAAAATCCTCGAGTGAACTCATCAAATTTCTGCGGCCGAGTGATAACCTTTATTTAACTAAATCTCATGTCTCATCAAACAAGAACTGTCACAAGACCAAGTTAAATAGCCAGTTATCACTGAGCTCCACTCTTTTGATGTCTCGAACAAGTTCTGAGATTTTTCCCTATTGGTACAAATATTATAACATCTAACAGTGCAAACATAAATGAGAAAAGTTCTACGTAAGTAAGGCGATAGGGATAAGAGTCACGATGTATATAGTAGTTATAGTCTAGGCTCCTAAATGCAACCTAGTTCTCTATAACCAAGGCTCTGATACCATTCTGTAACACCCCCAAATTACCGCAGCGGAAACAGTAGTGTCAAGGGGGTATTACTTCATAATACAGATCAAGGTATAGAAAACGACCTCTAAATGAGACGTTTTGAAAAGTTATCATTCGAATTATTAAAATCAGAGTTATGACAATAAGTTCTAGAGTTAAGATACATAAAAATTTTCAAAGTGTATCGAATGATAAAGATAGATATGAGTCTTCAAGTATGCAAATGACTCTAGAATCCATGCATCCACTATCGCCTTATAACCTGAGATAAACATGCTAAAAAGTGTCAACCAACAGTTGGTGAGTTCATAGAGTTTAGTTTAAAAGTAAAGTATTTGAATAAAGATTTCCCAGCAAAGGCCTTGTAAATCCACTCAGTCCCAAGTCCCGTCCATACAAGACTTGCAACCTGTGTGTTTACAACCCACTGCTAACATAGTATAGAACAAGTATAAATGTGTATAGAAATACGTATTATAAAATGATTAGGACTAAGACTAGAACTAGAAAATATATAGATGTGTATAGAAATACGTATCACAGGATAAATAGGTCAAGTACTGATGTGTATAGAAATACGTATCAGGATAAATGGGTCAAGTACTGATGTGTATAGAAATACGTATCAATGTATGAACATGACAGATGTGTATATGAATACGTATCAATGTCATAAATGCGTCAAGTAATTCAAATATGTCAACAATGCATAATGTATAAGCGAACAGATATGTATATAAATATGAATCATGTAACCAATGTTTTGCAAAAGTAAATAAGTATAGTTTGAGCATGTATCTCCCCCAAAGAGTTGTTCAAAACGTATAAAAGTAGGGGCTATGAAACTCACCTTGAGTAACAGGAAATGAGAAATATGAAATCGAGTAAGTTACGGGAACGGCTCCAACACGCGGCCTGGATTAATGGTAAAGTTTGAGATTCGACAGATTCGGTTTAACACGAGTAATGAATGTGAAGCGGATAACGATTTGATGATGAATGAGTTTGATATCAAAAATAAAAGTTTTTTACACAATATATTTGTAAGTATTGGCTCAAACGTTGGCTTTAGTATTGTCGAATGATTAATAAATACAAGTCGACAAATGTGTATTAAATTTGATGAATTTCAAGACCTAAATATATATTTATTGAAGTTGTGGGTAAAATAATATATTTGGGCAAACATATTATTTATAGTTTACATAAATGTAGTCGTTAATTAAAATATGCGTTAAATATATTTATTTAGACGAACGTGGTAAAAATGTATAAGTTATTATTTCTATAAGTTTTTATGAGTAAAATGTGAACTTGGTCCAAGTCTAGGGACTAAAATGTTAAAGACATTATAAGTATTTAAGAAAAGTGATAGTTGTTCAAAGTTGAGGGGCTGATGTTGTAAAAATCACATAATATCAAAAATGACAAAAATTGGCAAAACTGCCATTGCCAAGGATCGAACCCGGGTGTTCCATGCCAATAAACACTCCCCTTACCAACTGATCTATGGGTTCTTTTATGTTATGTTTTATTCTTTAATTGTATTTATTGTCCATTAGTTGTATTTATTTTGTATGAAAAATTTTACTCAGTGTAAACATTGAGTCGTGTATTATTGTGCATGAAATTGGTTTTGTGTTTACTTCTTTCTCCAAACTGGGTTTTGCTATCCTCATAAATACACAGTCTACTAAGCTTTTGAATAAGCTCAACATTTACATGTATTAGGTCGATCGTATACAAGTTCGAGAAGAGCCAAAAACTTTAGGTTTGTATTACGTTATCAAAAGTTTCACAGCCAAACATTTGTTTAGTGTATAGAGGTTTTAGGTTCCTATAGATGTTGCGACTATATTTTTGAGTTCGAAAAATGATTAAAATGAGATTGTATATGAAATACAATGATGTATCTTGTATGTCTAGCCTACTATCCAGGAGTTGATAATTTAACTTAAAGTATATTGAACGTATATACGTATAAAGTAAAGATACGATCGACTATAGACCTTGAATTATGCATGCGTGTAATTTAAACAATTATGAATGATATAGGACAGAGTTTATGACTTACAATGGCTATGGGATGGAAATGTTAATGTTGGTTTTGGACAGAAACTAAGAAACTTGCTTAGAACTCAAAACCGAATACAAATATACTCTTCGACTTGAATTCTTGAACCTGATTGTTTCTAGGATTTATGGACTTTAAGCATTCGGCAAATGGGATTATAAGACTAGGGAAAGTGTTGTGGGTGACTGAGAGTGAGTGAGGATGAGGGTGAAAGGGTGACTTTGCATGAATACTCTTCGGTTCATATAAATAAGAACTTTGGATGAGGGTGAAAGGTTGCAATTTGATCAAGTTGTAGGATTCTTTGGATAATATATTGCATGTTACATTGTCAGTAATTATTCGGATGGAATTGTCAGGCGCATGTGATAATATATTTGAATGAGATTGTGGTAGATTTTTATTGGATAGGATTAGATATTGCATGTGCCATATACAGTGAATTCGGATTGTATATGGATTTTTAGATAAGATTGCATGTGATGTTTAGAAGACATGGTCGAATGCAATTGGTAGGAAATATTCGAATGTCAGAACTTAGATAAGGTGAGGTATTATACACAAGTGAATTTGAGGGAGTAAAGAATAGTATTTGCATGTGCTACTACATTGAAGATATTGTATTTTATATTAGTAATTTAAGCACATTGAAGATATTGTATAGATATTGTAGGATTTAAATAGATCTTGTTGTCTTTGGAAGATTTTAGGGCTATGTGTGGATAAGGGGAAGCAAAATAAATGTCGACATATGATTTAAAGGTTCAAAATAATATATTACGTGTGATTTTGAGTAAAATTGTGATAAATATACTTGGGGATTCGTATATGATTATAGAAAAATAATATGCTAGGTAGAGTGAGTTTGAACCGAATTGGATAATAATAGTGAAATTGAAATGAAATTTGGATGTGTATATTTTGATCTTGTGAGTCGCGTGCGAGCTCGTCCCGTTATTTTGTAATTTATGTGATATCGTCTTTGCGTTAAAATAATAAAGAAAATTTTAAATTTTCCGATAAAAATGGTGATTAAAATAATGACGGAGATTATTATAAAAATTAAACGTCGTAGATTATAGTAAATTTTTGCAGTTTGCTACAAATTCTTTTGTTTTCCAGTTTTTAACCTTTGATACAAACAACGAGGACGTTGTTTAACTTAAGTGGGGGGGGGGTTGGAGAATTAGAACACTTACTTGTCCTAAACTTTTCAAAATATGCTTAAAATGTGCTTAATATATCAAAATTTAAAATTTTTAGCATGTTTTTGTTTAAAGTCTAAGTTGCATAGCTGCACACATGACGTTATTTTCAAAAATTGTGATTTTTCAAAATTCACAAATCTATGAGTGTGCCGGTGACTTGTAAAATTTAGAACTTGGCTTGTATACTATTCAAGACCACCATAATAAGTATTATTTTTATAATTGGAATGACTTGTCTAAATTGGTAAAATTCTAGGATTACACCCAAATAGCCTTTATATGTTATGTGTTATTAGCTAACTACACTGGTTAGTTAACCCCCGTATAAACCCTTTTGTTACTCTCACTTTTAGAGTAAGATACCCCTAGAAAAACACTCAGAGCCATTCCTTTCGTTTCTTACACCTTTGTTATAATGTTTTGTTACACCCTTACACCTTAGCTTACCCTGTAGATTAAAATCCGTGGTTGGTTAATTGCTTTAGGCAAAGTGTGTTTCCTTACATTACCTGTGTTCGCATGCGTAATTCATTATCTATGGTTAGGTCCGGAAATTGCACAATGCAATTGGAGTGAAAGTAAATATTGTATATCTTTGAGTTTATTTTTTTGTGTTTTTACTACTTTCACTATTACCGTTATTTCTGAAAGTCATGAAAAGTATGGAAAAATTATCCAGAGTTATCATTATAGTGATGTGGTGAAATTTTACACATCTATGTTTATGAAAAAAAGAATCGAAAAAATGAGAAAAGAAAAAGAAAAAGGAAAAGTTGGATGTTTATTTTAACCAACTTATGTAAAGTTTTGTATTAAGTGGTTGATATCACCACTAGTTGTTGTATATTATATTTATGGATTGAATGGGAGTTGAACGTTATGGGAACGCCAACTAAAGGTTATTCCTTGATTGAGATCTTGTTGAGTATAATTCGTGTCTACCTAAAAGCGTGTGTTTCAAGTGTTAAAGCGCGAGTTATTCAATGATATGAGTCTTATTCATGGGATGGTTGGGATAGTAATTAACCACACTTAGGATTTTAATTTATCTGTTTTGTTTATTTTTCATTTTACACCAATTTGTATCCCAAATATTATCCATACCCTATATTATTCTTTATCCAAACCTTTGATTTATTGAGATTAGGGATTTGAGCAATCTTAAGTATCGTAGTCGTGGATTCGGCTATGTATTTATGATTTTGTCGCCCTTTTTGATATAATATTATTGGTGAAGATTACTTGGTCCTATCTTTAGCCTATTCGAGTTAAGGATTTGAGCAATTGCAAGTATCGTGTTCGTGGATTCGATCATGTATTTGTGATTTTGTCACCTTTTCTGGAATTTGAGATCGATAGAGATTGAGAAGAATGATTAACCCTTAACCTACAAACCCTTTTTACCGCTTTAGACTTGTTATTCCTTGGCTTTAGTGGAGGAGATGCGTATACTTGCCAAGCTTATGATAGAATATTCGTCACGACTGGACAGTTAAACGATTAGATTTGCTTTTATCAGAATATTTTATTTTACTTCTAATTCGTTAAGTGTTTGGTTGTGTGATCACGACAAAAATGAATACATGCTTAAATATAAAAATAAATCCTAATATCTTTTAGGATACATTTTCATAAGATTAATTCTAAGGTTTACTTGGGGACAAGTAAAGATCAAGTGGGGGGATATTTGATGAACTCAAATAAGTACATTTTATTACCGTCATTTATCCTATTTATTTGACTTGTTTTATTATATTATCTGTGAGAATTGATACGTTAATGTTTACTTTTGTAATTCTCAGGTAAAAACAAGTATTATGTGAAACTTGGCGATTTTGGACTAATTATGGAGCAAAACAAGCAAGAAGTTAAGAGTCTACTGAAATGTACAAGATCAAGACATTCTGCTCCAGATACGCCGCATCTTACTTATTACATACGGCGC
Source organism: Artemisia tridentata subsp. tridentata (assembly GCA_021014915.2). Taxonomy (NCBI): domain Eukaryota; kingdom Viridiplantae; phylum Streptophyta; class Magnoliopsida; order Asterales; family Asteraceae; genus Artemisia; species Artemisia tridentata. Next base: position 9,211,919 of record CP139501.1, on the reverse strand, counting down.
ATCACTATCAAGATTTCACAAGATATTATCCAAGACAGCAAGGATATGCGCCGCATCTAAGAATGGAGTTACGCCGCATCTTCTGGCGGTGTACGAATATTCCTGAATATATTAATCTTGGACCCCACGCGAAGTTAAGTCAATGCGCCGCATCTACTTATTCTATGCGCTGCATCTAGCCCTCAGACAGAAACTATAAATACCCCAAAGTTAGACGAATTTTAGAGACTTTAGACTTTTGGTACGTACGATATACGAAGGACAGAAGCCCTAGGCCGAATTCAGTCGAAGTAGCAGCACAAGACACACCTTGAAAAAAGATACGAGAGCTGTAAGAAGGTCCTGCATGTATTCAATTCATTAAGTAGTTTTGTTTTATTGTATTAGTACACTTTAATTAGTCAGGATTGATGGGCTTGTGTTATGTTATCATTCACTTCAACTCCCCTTAAAATTGCTTTCCCATTAATTAAAATTTATATGTTGATGTCTTTGGTGACTTTTATTAGTGCATTGATAACCTCTGTGTCTAGCTGAGCATTGTTTGGGTCGCCATGCCCCTTCCTCGCCTATTTATTAGATCGCCTATGCATTCTATCGTATGTAGAAAAGTAGGAAGAAAGATAAATAGGATAGTCATAAGTAATCATTAAGGGTTTACTCGCCGATAAGATTAGAACCAACGAGAAAGGACTTAATCTCGGTGCGTTGCATCGAACTATACACTTCATATAAAACTAGCAATAAAACAAGTGACAAGCTACTTAACTATCAGGACATGTCTTCTTATTGTATCAAGTATTTATCTGTGTACGTGTGTGCTACTCGCTGATTCGTGCCTATTAGTTTAGTTTATATTTAATCACAACCAAACCGTGCCAGTCTCTCAGGCTGAAACCCCCTTGCTTTAGATTAGGTTGTATAGCTAACTTAAGATATTAAAATACTGATTAGGATAACTAGATAATACGTTCCACTCTTAGTGATCGACACTCTACTTACCATTATATTCATACTGACCGGGTACACTGCTCGTTAAAGTGTGTGTGTTATTGATAAGTCGGCTAAATATAAATTTAAAACTTGAATACTTCTAAAACCACAACGACATACCGTGGGTATAAATTAGAGCATACGCACACGCGCATTAGAAAGCAACACAGAGCTTCTTATAAGTCCAAAGTGATGAGCTCTATTTCTGAGCCCTTGCATATGCTACATATGGATCTGTTTGGACCAACTTTTGTGAAAAGCTTGAATAAGAAAATATATTTCTTAGTGGTCACTGATGATTTTAGCAGATTTACTTGGGTTTTCTTCTTAGGAACTAAAGATGAGACATCTAGTATTCTGAAGGCTTTCATAACAAGGATAGAAAACCTAGTTAATCACAAAGTTAAGATAATCAGATGTGACAATGGAACTGAATTTAAGAATAATGTGATGAATCAGTTCTGTGTTGAAAAAGGTATCTTAAGACAGTTTAGTGTGGCTAGAACTCCTCAGCAAAATGGTGTGGCTGAGAGGAGGAATAGGACATTAATTGAGGCTGCTAGGACAATGTTGTCAGAGTCAAAATTACCCACTACTTTTTGGGCTGAAGCAGTTAACACTGCTTGCTTTGTGCAAAATAGGAGTAAGGTAGTGAAGCCTCATAACAAGACCCATTATGAATTATTTCATGGTAGGAAACTGATGAAGTGAAAAGTGTACCGCTTTTAGGGGGTCATTTAAGCCCTAAATCGTATTTATTTGATCAAATATTGCCCTAAATCGTTCCTTTTGTCATTTTAGGTACTTTTGAGAAGAAATCTGGAAAAGGAGGCATTTTGGACATTTTTGGAGCATAAAAGTGAAGAAAACGACAAAGTCTCAAAATCGGCTGGAAAAGTACCTTTGATGGCGTCAGGGATTGTTCTAGACGGCGTCATGGCTTCGCAAAAGAGGTGGATATGAAAAATACACGTGACGCGCCAGAGAGTTTTGCAATGGAAAGTCTGACGGCGTCACCCTTTAAGGTGATCAAGGCCATCACGGTTTAACTTAAAGAGAGACGGCGTCAAGCCCATTTCTGACGGCGTCAACCCTTGATAAGCCAGAGCGGATTTTGGAGCACTAAAGAGGGACGGCGTCAAGAAGGCCATCCGGGAACCCTAGACACGGCGAGGTGACGGTGTCAAGATCTACAACGTGACGCCATCAGCCACTAAACTCTATATATAGTTTTGCAATTTTTTAGTGTGCAACTTTGTGAGGAGAAAACCCTAAGACGAATTTCTGCCATTTTTAAGGGTTTTTATACCCTTGGATCTCCCATGTTTAATTGAATATAAGTATTCATTTAATCAATCAATATGTCTATGTGTTGTTTGATTATATCTTGTTCTTGTCTTTTGATTAACATGCTAGGCTAGATTTATCTTGTGTTTGCTTAGATCTAATGAAACCTAACTATTGATTATTGGTTATTAGTGTGTTATTAATTGTATTGGATGATTGTTTATCGATGTTAGGCTTAAGAAAACTGGCTAACCTCCTATACGGTAACTTGCTTGAATGTCTTAAGAAACATGAACCAATGCGTACTAAGGTTTTTATGGTTGTATTTAATGCATGAGCGAATTCTAGTGATCCCATGTTAGGAGCTTCTTAGCCGGCTCGACATAGGAGTGAAGTAGGAGCTTGTAGAGTTGGGGAAGTAAGTACGCCACCCCACAATTGGTATTAAGGAATACACCCGTCATCCACGCAATTAATACACACTAATCAACCGGTAAAGGATAGTTAGGGAGTAAGGAAATCTAAGTAAACACATTTCTCTCCATATAAGTTTCACAACCTTTTTCATTTTCAGTTATTTTATTTTATTTGCATTTGTAGTTATTTGGGTTAGTTGACTAGCAACTAATTCCGCCCACTCCTTCAAACCCGAGATTTTACTTGCTTTCATAAAAATATAAAAAAAAAATACAAAAAGAATGTTCCTTCACCCTTAGACCTATTAGAGTAGTTTTTCAATCCTAACGACACTATTCCCCTAGAGAACGATCAATCCCCCGGTACTTGCCACTTCACTATACTACATCGGTCAGGTACACTGCCTGGTGGGGATTGCAAGCCTCTTGAGATCCCTCGAGAGGTAAAACCTGTTGTAAGGTCGCAAAACCACGCATCAAGTTTTTGGCGCCGCTGCCGGGGAATAGTTATTGTTTAGGTTGAATTTTTATTTTATTAGGTCTACTCACTAGATTCCTTTCTAGTGAGATTTCTATTTTACTTTTCTAGATTTTCTTTAGTCTATCTTTTTTCTTCGTCTCTTTGTTCGTAACCATTACCATCCGACATCATGGAAGGTGGTAATATCCTTGATCCCAACAACCCACCACCACAACAACACCCACCTCCTAGAGCCCGTACCTTAGGAGACTACTCCCGTCCTAGCCACCATGGCTATCGAAACACCATTGTGCTCACTCAAGGAGCCAATGTCACTCCCTTGCGATCCGACACCATCCGGTTGGTGCAAAGCGGATGCGCATTCCATGGACTTCGTTCCGAAGATCCTAATCAACATCTCAAGGACTTTCTCAAAATCGTTGATTCCATAGACCTTGATGTTGCCACTCGAGAGACGACCCGACTGCGTCTCTTCCAATTCTCTCTGCGGGACCAAGCTAGTCAATGGCTAGAGCGTCTACCCGCAGGATCCATCACCTCTTGGCATGATCTCACCACTCGTTTCCTTGCTCAGTTTTTCCTACCGGGAAGAACTACCAAGCTAAGGAATGATATCTTGATGTTCCAACAACGTCAAGGCGAAACCCTCTACGAGGCATGGACTCGATTCAAGGACTTACTCCAAAAAGTCCCTCACCATGGCATAGAACTTTGGCTCCAAGTCCAAATCTTCTATGACCATATCAATCTCTCCACGAGGCAAACCATTGACCAATCGGCCGGTGGTAAGCTACGTGATCTAAGTGTGGAACAATCATGGGCTCTCCTAGAAGATCTTGCTCTTTATGAAAATGAAAGTTGGAGTGATCCCCGTGATTTGAATAAAACGGTCAAGGCAATATCTTTGCCTTCGAACAATTCAAGCACTTCCGACCGTAGGATCATAGAACTTGAAGACCAAGTCAAGTTTCTTATGAAATCCTACGAGGCTCCTAAACCTTCAGGCCAAGTGAACAAAATCACTTCTTCGTGTAAATTATGTAGTGGTCCCCACGACACTCATGATTGCATGGAACTCCCCAAACAGGCTTTCAAAGAATTCGCATCCTCGCGAATCGATAAGGCGGGAGATAAGTGGCTCACCACTAATTATGGGCCCAAGAATTCCGAAGATAGGTATGAGGCATGGAAGAGTAAGCCAAATTTTAGTTGGAACCAAACTCGAAGCGTATCATTCAATGACTCTCCCCCACTCACCTGGTCTGAACATTATCCTCATCAGCATACGCATAAACAACAAAATCGCGAGGAATCACTGCAAAAATTCATTCTCTCTCAAGAAACACAGCTCTCCAAACTTGAGAATCAATTCAGACAACAGCAAGTTGATATGAACAACAAGGTTGATAACCTGTTAAAGGTTATCAATGATCGCCTTGCTGGCAGGTCAACTTGTGAGTTGGCACGAGTTAATGAGATCAAATCTGTCACGGTGACTCACCAAACACCCCCTCCTGTAAAAATCAAGCACCCTAGTAAACTCTTCAAACACATATCACAAAACGGAAAAGAAACTAGAGATACTCATACCCCTTCAAAACCACTCCACTTCGTGAACACCATTACAACAATGCCTATTCCTAAACCCCACCTGGACCAACAATCAACCGAGAATGTGGACAATGAAATGGAGGGTGAAGTTCCCGAAAAGGACACCGAGGCGCCCGACGACTATCTAGACTCACCAAAGAACTCTAGTACAAGAGAGTTGAATGATGAGGAGGGCTCGGAAGAGAAATCCGAAATGCCTCATGGGCTCCCAGGACTGCTAGACCGCCCCTGGTGGAGGAACTTGAGAGGGGCATAGCAAAGCTGCCTATGGGATTTGGAGAGAGAATAGAGGATGGCGCTCCCAGGGTCTTTAAGATATCTTGCACCACTAGGAAAAAGTTTATAAAAGATGCCTACATTAACCCCAACTCTTCTATGAATGCAATATCCCTTTCTCTATATAACGAAGCCTTCGCCAAACAGGTCAAATATGAAGGGTTTAATATCATTGGGGTAATAAGGAGGGTACCAATTGCGATAGAAAAGTTCCTCTTCCATATCGAGCTAACTATATTTAATAACATGAACTCTATCATCAGCCCATCCTTAACTGGCCTTGTTCTAGGCAAACCATTCATAAAAGCAACGGGAGTGATACTCGATGAGGATGATAGTAGTGCATTATTTACCGATGGTGTCAGGAAAGTGATTTTTCGAGATGGCAGTGAAGAAGTGTATGAGTATCAACCATCAGCAATTTGCAACACATGGGGGCTACACGGTAGAAGGCCTGGCCGAATTAAGCGACATGATCCGAATAATCTCAAAATACCTTGCATGATTGGTCACAAGTATTTTTATAATGTTTACATTGACACATGTTTACCCAAAAATGTGATGTCCTTGTTTCATTATAACAACATTTGTAGATGGGGGATGATTCATAAAGGGAAGGATGACATTGGCATAGATGATGATGTACAGGTGTTTGTAGGAAATATGACATTCACTATGAGCTTCGCAATCGTTGATAATATCGAAAAGTACATCGATCCCAGGTTATCACAAGTTGTTTTTGGGGCACCTTTTTGCAAGGCCACAAGCTTGGTCGTGGATGAGCTCAATGGGATCATGACTTTCACCGATGGGATTAGGGAAATCTCATACCAAACGCCTTACAAGATGAGAGAATTCAAGGAGATCGATTATGGAGGGCTCGATGGGTTAAATTCCCAACTCGTGTTATGTGATGATGATGTGAGAAGAGGATGTAAGGACACTTTTGACCTGTCGAGTGGATTCTTCAAGCATGTTAAGGAGCTTAATTCTAAATACCAAAACAATCCTTTTGATCTTGAGGACCCGGAATATCTTTACTATGAAAGTGATTCTGATAGAGAATCAAAGGGGAACCTAGAAACCGTGACCAATGATGGAATCACGTAATGTACGTGACTTTGAGTCTAGCTACAAGACTCGTTAATAAAGAAAAGCGCTTCTTGGGAGGCAACCCAAGCTTTATTTGCTTTGTGTGTTTATTTATTTATTTGTTTGTTTGACTTTATTTGTTTCCGTATGTATGTTTAATTTTTATTATTATTGATTCATGTTCAAAACTAAATTGTGAAAATGCTTTATCTTGTTTTTAACTTCGTCTTAACTACATATAAAGGTATTTTGCAAAAGTTAAGTGTAAGGGAAATCCAAATCGGTTTATTAGAACAAATGAACATGAATCATAACAATAATAAATTAACATACATATTAGTATTTGTTTGAGTCAAATGCTTGTATCGAGTCATAATGATATTTTGCAAGATTTCCAGGAAGTAAGGTATAGGTTTTTCCAGAAATTTTCCGGAAACTTAACATGAGAATTCTGTCAGATCATTTCTGACGGCGTCAGGCCTTACAACCTGACGGCGTCAGGTTTTAATTTTCTGAAATTTTTGAAAGTTTTGTTTTCATAAAAAGTTTTTATTAAATCTCTAACTTATAATCTCCAGGAATCTGCAAAATTATCATTCCACAAGCATTATATCCTTATATATAGATTTATCCCGCCGATGTTATGCAGGTTTTCGTGTTTGTTTTCTCAGGTTTAACTGGTTATTTTGAACAAGGAGATGTATGTGGAATCAAGCTTTTGGCGATGCATTAGTCTTGAAGCTTCTACATTCTCTTGGAAGAAGATCTAACCATGTTACCTCTTTATCCACCAAACGAATCAGGGGAGTATTTGATTTCATTCTTTTACCTTATTTACTTTTGCATCTTGATATTTGAACATTGGGGACAATGTTCATCTTAAGTGTAAGGGGGGGGGGGGGGTAAAGTACGATACTTTAGAGAATGCAATTACGCTTGATTTTTGTTTGTTTAATGGTAGATGTGTAATAAAACTGAGAGAAATACCTGTTAGGGCAATTTTAGTGCCAAATTTAAAATTTTTTACAACATACAGGAGTGAAACTTTGATCTTAATGAGCGTCTCATGGATAGGAGTTATATGACTAGCACAAAAACCGTACCACTAAAAAATTTTCTACCCCCAAATATGTGAGGTACGCCCCCAGAATTGGTAGGAAAAGCATTTATGCTATGATGTGTGTACCGGTAGCACTTAGATTCTAGAACTTGCGTTTAGACCATTCCGAGGCCACAAGTGAGAGTACATTCGTGTAGTTAGATTTACTACATGATAAGAGGCATTAGGATTAACCCATTGTTTTACACCTGTGTTTTTGTTATAATTACATTGGCTACATTGGTCAAGTAATTCTCCCACACCCTTTGCGTTGTACTCATTTTTAGTACACGATACCCCTAGTACACCCCTCAGAGCCTATCTTTTCGTTTCTAACTTTAAGCATTTTACTTAAAGTAAGAATTTGTTTACACCCCACTTAAATGTACACCCAAATCGCCTTAGCCTACCTTGTATGCACTCATCTTTAGTGCATTATTGTGACAACATCTGTTTAAACCCTTAGTTAATTATCTAATTGATTACATGGTTGCTAAGTCGAGTCATATCCTTGTACATATTGTTTTGGGACGATTGGGACTCATGGGTAAAGTACTAGTGTAATGGAGTAATGGGGAAGAACACATTATTACCCCCATATGTGCTAAATATTTTAAAAAGTACTCCAAGTGTTTCGATTATCTTAATTCGAGTCATTAGAATAGATATTTGTAAAGTTATGTAAAAGTTCAAGTGTAAGGGGAATGCAACGCCCCTATGATGTATTATTTTGGATGGTAGGGCAAGAGTGTATGAAAAAAAAAATCAAAAAAAAAAAAAATCAAAAAAATCAAAATAATCAAGAAAAATACAAAAAAAAAAATGAGAAAAAGAAAAGTAGAAAAAACATACGGACTACCATCCCGTTTCATTTTATGTTTATTTTATGTTTTTGTTAGTTTTTTTTTAGCTTAAGTCGAGTCTAGTCTTGGCTTAGCAACGCCATATTGTACATGTAATTAATCAAGATCTTTAACTCGCCACCAGTAAAATATCCCTTATCCAACAAATCCGTGTTTATCATATCCCTACACCTCACGTTATAACCCATGTAAAAGCCCTCTTTGATAGTTTATCTTAGGTGCTTACGCCTAGTGGAGAAGGTTTTTGATCCTTTCCCAAGCCTATGGTAATCTATTTGCTATGACAGGTAGTGAGAGATATTATCCGTTTTCATTTATGAGATATACTTTTATGACACCTGAGAGATGTGAGTATCTAAACACTACTTGTGAGGTGCTAGTTTGTAATCTCCGTGCTTATTATGATTAAAGTGGAACGACTATTTGTTGTAATTACTTTTATATTAGCATTAAATGACCCCTAACTTGTATTTTGATTAGAATAAAAGCGCATTTGCTTGAGGACAAGCAAATCTCAAGTGTAAGGGTATTTGATGAAGCGAAAAGTGTACCGCTTTTAGGGGGTCATTTAAGCCCTAAATCGTATTTATTTGATCAAATATTACCCTAAATCGTTCCTTTTGTCATTTTAGGTAATTTGAAGAAGAAATCTGGAAAAGGAAGCATTTTGGACGTTTTTGGAGCATAAAAGTGAAGAAAACGACAAAGTCTCAAAATCGGCTGGAAAAGTACCTTTGACGGCGTCAGGGATTGTTCTAGACGGCGTCATGGCTTGGCAAAAGAGGTGGATATGAAAAATACACGTGACGCGCCAGAGAGTTTTGCAATGGAAAGTCTGACGGCGTCACCCTTTAAGGTGATCAAGGCCATCACGGTTTAAGTTAAAGAGAGACGGCGTCAAGCCCATTTCTGACGGCGTCAACCCTTGATAAGCCAGAGCGGATTTTGGAGGATTAAAGAGGGACGGCGTCAGGAAGACCATCCGGGAACCCTAGCCACGGCGAGGTGACGGCGTCAAGATCTACAACGTGACGCCGTCAGCCACTAAACTCTATATATAGTTTTGCAATTTTTTAGTGTGCAACTTTGTGAGGAGAAAACCCTAAGACGAATTTCTGCCATTTTTAAGGGTTTTTATACCCTTGGATCTCCCATGTTTAATTGAAGATAAGTATTCATTTAATCAATCAATATGTCTATGTGTTGTTTGATTATATCTTGTTCTTGTCTTTTAATTAACATGCTAGGCTAGATTTATCTTGTGTTTGCTTAGATCTAATGAAACATAACTATTGATTATTGGTTATTAGTGTGTTATTAATTGTATTGGATGATTGTTTATCGATGTTAGGCTTAAGAAAACTGGCTAACCTCCTATACGGTAACTTGCTTGAACGTCTTAAGAAACATGAACCAATGCGTACTAAGGTTTTTATGGTTGTATTTAATGCATGAGCGAATTCTAGTGATCCCATGTTAGGAGCTTCTTAGCCGGCTCGACATAGGAGTGAAGTAGGAGCTTGTAGAGTTGGGGAAGTACGTACGCCACCCCACGATTGGTATTAAGGAATACACCCGTCATCCACGCAATTAATACACACTAATCAACCGATAAAAGATAGTTAGGGAGTAAGAAAATCTAAGTAAACACATTTCTCTCCATATAAGTTTCACAACCTTTTTCATTTTCAGTTATTTTATTTTATTTGCATTTGTAGTTATTTGGGTTAGTTGACTAGCAACTAATTCCGCCCACTCCTTCAAACCCGAGATTTTACTTGCTTTCATAAAAATATAAAAAAAAAATACAAAAAGAATCTTCCCTCACCCTTAGACCTATTAGAGTAGTTTTTCAATCCTAACGACACTATTCCCCTAGAGAACGATCAATCCCCCGGTACTTGCCACTTCACTATACTACATCGGTCAGGTACACTGCCTGGTGGGGATTGCAAGCCTCTTGAGATCCCTCGAGAGGTAAAACCTGTTGTAAGGTCGCAAAACCACGCATCAGAAACCTATGATAGATTTCTTGAAACCATTTGGGTGTCCTGTTACTATCTTAAATACCATTGATTCACTAGGCAAGTTTGATGAGAAAGCAGACCAAGGTTTCTTTGTTGGATACTCTACAAATAGTAAGGCTTTTAGGGTATTTAATCAAAGAACTAGGCATGTGGAAGAAAACTTACATGTTAGGTTTAGTGAAACCACACCTAGTGTTGCTGGAAAAGGACTTGAATGGCTGTTTGATATTGATTCCCTAACCAAGAGTATGAATTATCAACCAGTGATTCCAGGTACAACTAACATGTCTGCAGGTACACAAGCTAACTCTAGTACAGGTACACAAGCTAAGGAGGATGAATCTGCTCAGGAGTTTGTCTTGTTTGAGAAATGGAAGCTTAATCAGCTTATCACACCAAAAGAAAAAGAGGGCAAGAGTTCAAAGGATGATGCTGTTTATGAAGAAGTACCAAAGGATGATGAAAAAGGTGGTGATAAACCTTCATATGATGGCAAGTATGATGATGATGTAAGGAATGAAAGTATAACACCCCCATTTTCAGAACGCAGCGGAATATAATATGGGGTGCTATTTATCAGTCACATAGTACAAGTATAGTAAACGAACTCAAAATAGAGACGTTTATAATAAATTTTCACATTCGATATTATCAGTGTCAAGCAAAAGAGGTCCCAAAAGTTTTATTACAACACAAGTTTTAAAGACAACATAAGTTCAAGCATAACATGAGTTTTAAAAGTTTAAGTTCCATCGAATGTGATTTTAAAACATGAGCCATCATTGTCGATATCCATTTCCTTGCGCCGCCCATCCAAGCATTTAACGTTTACGGACCTGAGATAAACATGCTAAAAAGTCAACATAAAGTTGAGTGAAATCCATAGAGTTTAATAAGTAATAAGTTGAATACAAGTATAGTTCATCGGGCGACAAGTAATGCATATACAAGTCGTGTAGTTTGATTATAGTTTGAGCTCATGGCACCGAACCTTAACTGTGATAAGTAATGTCCCCCAAGTGGTAAGTTTGCAAATTTTACCAAGATCTTCTAAATATTATGCTACCCGTTTAAATATGAGCGCTACTCATCCGGACAGGCTTGTCAGGCCAAATATGCATATTCATAATACTAGCGTTCCCAACGGAATTAACGGTTCATGAAATGTGGGGCTTTAAGCAGCAAAAGTTTACTCAATAACTATAATCATGTATCGGGTCCAGCATACCAAAAGCTACTTGTATTCAGTTTTAAAAACTAGCATGTATCCCCCTCGCGAGGTTTATAAAACATTAAAATGAGTAAAGGCGAGGCTATGAACTCACCGTGAATAAAGGAAGTAGTATGAAACAAGCAAGTGAGGAAAATAGCCGCGAAGCTCTACGATGAACCTAAATAGATATACGCTTGTCTTAGGTTTTTAAAAATAAACATTGATGCAATTTAGCTATATATATAAATTATGATCTTAATTATGCTTGGTACATAATTTCTATATACTTAACAAGTTCTAATAAAAATGGTCTTTAAGTATGACATGTACATTTCTTACAAAAATTCAAGTTTATAGTCCCTTTTTATTCCTAAGTCCAATATAAGTGCTAAAGGTCCAATCTAAGTCTAAGGGTTCAATTTAGTCAAAGGGGTCAATTCTTAGTCAAAAGGGTCAGTTTATGACTAAAGGTCCATATTATATTAGGTGGTTCAAAATGAAACTTAGGGGTCCAAATTCATAAGTTATTAACCTTTTCATAATTTTTAACTCAAAATCTGATGGAATTTTTATAACTTAACCATTTCTAAAAATTCATATCTCTCAAACCGTAAGTCGAAAAATTATGTTCTTTATGTCCCCGAAAAGGTATTCATCTGTACTAACAAGTTCTGTGGGTCCCACTAATTTAGAAATTTCGTAACAGTAGTGAATTTATTTTTTTCCCTTATTACCCAGTTCAGAAATCACCAATATCACAACAGTCCCACTAAAAATACAATATCTTGAGTTCTACAGGTCCAATTAATTCCCCGTTTGCGGCCACGTTTAAGTTAATATTTTATCCACAACTTTTATGTTTTGAGTAACAGTGGGTTATTCACAAAAAAAAAATGACTTTTATACGTTTCAAATCTGTTACTCAGAATGTAACATGTTTCACCAAAATATTTCTAGTTTAATCATTGTAAGGAGTTTTTCAATGAAATACCCGTCAAAACGACCGCAAGACATTGATCTACAACTACATATTTTTAGTTTATGTCCAAAGTTCACTGATAAAATCAGTTAATTACGTCTTTACCCCTGATCAGAAATAACTGTTGCATGTCTAGTCCTTTAGTGTTTTTATTGATTTCTAAGCTATGTACCAAGCCTAACCAAGCATAATAATTTATATAATATTCAAATACATCAAGATATGTAAGATTTACAGAAGTGAAAGTAAAATAAAATGGAGAGTTTGTGAGGAGTTTCTTACAAAAGAGATGAACACACAAAATCTTTCAAGAACCAAGATCAATGATCAACCAAATGACACCACCAAGGATAGTTCTTGAAATCTTGAAGGAAGATCTTTATGAGGTCGTGTAAGGCTTCAACCTACAGCCACAAAAACATTTTGTGAGCTAAAGAAAATATAGGAAGAAGAATGGTTCATAAAACCTTCAAAAACATCAACAAAACCTTAAAAAACGTGATTCAAACCACCATTCTTTGAGAGTATCTTCAAGATGATGTTGTATAGATGATTTTATGCTAAAAATCAACATGATATGACTGTGTTGTGTGATGATTTTCGGCAGCAAATGGAAGAGGAGAAGGGAAAATGGATGGTTTTTAGATTTAGGTGAGATTTGCATGTAAAAATCAATGAGTAATTTTCTTGAAAATGATAAAGTGTGTGATATGTTGAGATATTAAAGGGGTGGACGGTTTTGAGGTCCCAAGGGGGTCTTATATTTTATTTTTTTATAAAAATACATTATATACATGTTTTGTACAAGTATCATAAGTCACGGAGTAAGTTTGAAGGCCAACGGGGCTTAACCGGTAACGTTTTATGCATAGTTTGTGAAAATAAATGTCATGTAGATAATATTTTCATAAAAATGTCACATTTAACTTAAAATGACCCAAATTGATGTTTCATATATTTCCCGAGCCTTTCGGAGTGTTAATATGTCTTTAAAGCTTAAACCGCGAGCCGAAAACGCGAATTACGCAGTACCGGGTGACTTGAAAACATGAATTTTAGAAAAGTGTTATAAAAATATTATGAAGTGTTAAAATGACTAATTTTAATATTTCATGAGAGACTTGGGTTTTCCGGAGTGTTAAAACGAAATTAAAAATAAAAAACGCAGACTGAAAACGCAAGTTGTTACCAAAATTTGAAAAAAATTGTGAAACGAAACAGAAAATGTGTGATATAAAAGTTTTGAATATTAGGAGTATATGATGGAATATTAAATCACTTATGACATGAAAACGGATAGGAATCCTAAACACGGCTCGTGAATAGCTAGAAATGCGAAAATCGCTAGATCGGGTAAATATTAAAAATGAAATTTTTACTCAAGTTGAAATAGAAATAGAATATGAATTAGATATTGATCATGAAATTATGAAATGTTACAGAAAGGTCAGCAGATCAAGGAAGCCAAGGAACTAAAGCTAGCAGCAGTACTTCTCATTCTGCTGCTAAGCCAAAATATCCTGCTGCTATGCCCAGCAGTAGTACAGAACATTCTGCTGCTAAGCATAGTGGTTTTGCTGCTATACCCAAGTATTCTACTGCTGACAAAGATGGAAATTTCTTTGATGATTCTTCTGATGAGTTGCCTGAATTAGAAGAAGTGTATGAAGACACTGATGATGAAGTTGTGGATGTATTTGGAGCTGGAGCTGATTTTTCAAATATGGTGACTCATATATCTGTAAGTCCTACTCCTACAACACGGATACATAAGAATCATCCAAAAGAGCAGATAATTGGTGATGTTCAATCTGCTGTTCAGACAAAAAGTAAAACAAAGGGGTTGAGTGATTTGCTTCATCAAGGATTATTTTCTCAATCACTACATCAGAGGAATAGCCACAAAGATCTACAAAATTGTAAATTTGCTTGTTTTCTGTCACAAGTGGAACCCAAGAATGCTCATAAAGCTATGCAAGATTCTAGTTGGGTTGAAGCTATGCAAGAGGAGTTGCTACAGTTCAAGCTTCAAGAGGTCTGGACATTAGTTGATTTGCCTAATGGGAAGAGGGCAATTGGTACAAAATGGGTGTTCAGATGTAAGAGAGATGAAAGAGGAATTGTGATCAGAAACAAAGCTAGATTGGTGGCTCAGGGATACACTCAGGAAGAGGGCATTGATTATGATGAGGTGTTTGCTCCAGTAGCAAGAATAGAGGCTATCAGACTATTCTTGGCTTATGCTTCATTCAAGAACTTCCCAATGTATCAGATGGATGTAAAAAGTGCTTTCCTGTATGGAAAGATTGATGAAGAAGTTAATGTGAAGCAACCACCTAGTTTTGAAGACCCTGATTATCCATATAGGGTTTATAGGGTGGAGAAATCACTATATGGTTTACATCAGGCTCCAAGAGATTGGTATGACTTAGGGTTTAGGGTTTAGGGTTTAGGGTTTAGGGTTTGTCCAAGTATTTGTTATCTAATAGATTCAACAAGGGAAACATTGATAAGACATTGTTCATTAAGAAAGACAAAAAGGATATTCAACTAGTCCAAGTTTATGTAGATGATATCATTTTTGGGTCTACTAATAAGGTGTTATGTGAAGAATTTGAGAAGCTCATGCATAGTAAATTTGAGATGAGTTCTATGGGATAACTCACTTTCTTTTTGGGGCTTCAAGTTAAACAGATGAAAGATGGGATTATTCATCAGCCAAGACAAGTATGTGGCTGATATTTTGAAGAAATTTAGCTTTACTGATGGGAAACCAGCTACGAAAACTATGGAGACCAACAAGCCTTTGCTCAAGGATGAAGATGGGGAAGAGGTTGATGTTCATCTGTATAGATCAATGATTGGTTCATTGATGTATCTAACTGCTTCAAGGCCAGACATCATGTTTGCTGTGTGTGCTTGTGCCAGATTTCAAGTGTCCCCAAAAGGCTCACACTTGAATGCTGTTAAGAGGATTTTTAGGTACTTGAGGAGTCAACCTAGGTTGGGCCTTTGGTATCCTAAAGATTCACTTTTTGTTTTGGCAACATACTCAGATAGTGACTATGCTGGAGCAAGTATGGATAGAAAGTCAACCACTGGAGGATGTCAATACCTTGGACATAGGTTGATCTCTTGGCAATGCAAGAAACAGACTATGGTGGCCAATTCAACAACTAAAGCTGAGTATGTGGCTGCTTCTAGTTGTTGTAGACAAGTGTTCTGGATCCAAAACCAATTGCTGGATTATGGGTACATCTTTATGAACACCAAAATTTATATTGATAATAATAGTACCATGTGTATCATCAAAAATCCTGTTTTTCACTCTAAAACAAAGCATATAGAGATAAGACACCATTTTATAAGAGATTGTTATGAGAAAAAGCTAATTCAAATAGTTAAAATACATACTGACAATAATGTTGCAGATTTACTCACTAAAGGTTTTGATGTGGGTAGATTTCAATTTTCAATTGCTAGCATAGGTATGATCAATCTTTGAACATCAAAAATCTTATCTCTGTGTGTTTTTGTAATAGTGTGTAAGGATTTGTGCTGTTATTGGTCAAATAAGTTGTTTCTATTGCTTGCTCTATTTGTATGTTGTCTGCTGCTAGTTGGTTATTCTGCTTCTATGTACTATAAATGCTTGTGATTATTGTGGTATCTTGTTTCTTGTTTTTTTTATGGTTTTGGAATAATCTTTTGCAGGATAAGTCACATGGGAATAACTGATTGATGAGAAACGATGTTTAGAATGTTCAAAGAACATTCTGCTGCTGGTTCAAAAGTTTCTGCTGCTAGGCATACCATTCTGCTGCTGAGGTTATGCTGCTCAAAGTTGAAACTATTGGATTCTGCTGCTTGGTTTGAAAGTGTAGGGACCATTTTGCAAATTGGCGCGAATAAAGCCCTAATTGGATCTAAACGACATAAAAACCCAATTCGATCTCACCAATAACTTTGTGCGCCCAAAATTAAACCCAATTCAAACCCTAACACATCTTTATATCATCCGATCAAAAACCCCCAATTCAAACCCTAATTCACGATGACGAGACGCGAATACTCTGCCGACCACAATCAAATTGCATTTCTTCAAAAGGTTCCTGAAGCTGAGGGTTTCACTGAAGTCATCGACTTTCTTAATGCATCACAATTAAGGTATGCATTAACAGTGACTCCTACTATATTTAAATCCCACATGAAAGAGTTTTGGTCTACTGTCAAGGCCGAAACTAAACATGGGGAAGAAAGATTAATTGCCATAGTAGATGAAGAAAGAATAGTCGTTACTGAAACATCTGTAAAAAGAATACTTCGTCTTGCAGATGATGAGGCAACAACTTGTCTTCCTACTTCTACTATTTTTGAGGGTCTTGAAAACATTGGGTATGAGAGGCCAAATAATAATTTAAAAATTTTCAAACGCCTCCTATGCCCACACTGGAAATTTCTTATTCACACTCTTCTACATTGTCTTAGCCCTAAAACAAATGGGTGGAATGAGTTTAGTAGAACTCAAGCTTCAACTTTGATTTGTCTAGCTACAGGCCAACCATTTAATTTTTCGGCCATGATTTTTGAAGGGTTGAAAAAGAATATTTCTGGCAAACATTTTATTTACCCAAGGTTTTTACAACTTATCATAAATAGTCAATTAAAAGAACCTTTGGAACATACAGGGATTGAACCAAGTCCTAAATTAGTCAGCAAAATGTTTTCCTATTTAAAGAAAAATAGGACTGGTTTTTCTGGGAGAATAACTCCTTTGTCCCAATATATTTTAAACATTGTTGCTGCTGTTGCTGAGGATGACGAAGCTGAAAACCTAACAGCTTCCCATCACACACCCACTTCTGAATCTACAAGTGAATCATCTCAAAATGAACCCCAAAATACCCAATCACCTAGGTCTTCACATGAAAAGAGCACTGAGTTACCTCATACTAGTGCTAGTATGGAAGCAGATGAGGCTGCCATAGGTGATGGAGATGGCATGAAGGACGGGGCTGACACTACTGCTTCTGGTTTAGTAACTGGGCAGGTCAGTGTCAACATAGCTAAGACCCCAACCTTGGCAACATCTACTGCTGAGGGTTCTCATGAACCTGATGCACATGATGGTAACCCTAGCCACATGGCTAAAAAGGGGGGCTCAGCTGCTCAATCTAGGATTGAGACTGAGTTTCAGTCCAACGATTCACCTCTCAGGGAAGGTAACACATCCCGAAGTGATAAGGACAGAGATGAAACAAATGAATTGATGGATGAAAATGTACAAAATGCCAATGCCAATGATGCATCTCTTGGACCAGGTAACACAGGTCGAAGTGCTGAGGCTAGTCTTGAACATGATAATATTGAATTGATGGGTAAAACAAATGTACACAATGCCAAATCCAATGATCAACCTCTCGGGTCAGGTAACACAGATCGAAGTTGTGAGGATATTCTGAAACAATTGAATGAATTGACGGATAAATGTACAAAATTGTCAAAGGAAGTGTTTGTTCTCAGGAAGCAATTGAAGTTGGTGAAATCTACTCAGGGTGCTAAAATCAGGAGGCTACAGCAAAGGGTTAGGCATCTTGAGGGGTTACTGAGATCAAGGACTTCACAGCCAAAGATTTCCAAACCAAGTTTGGGGGAGGATGCTCCCAAACAGGGGAGGAATGAGAACAAGGGTCAAGGGGAGGTTGAGAAGGAAGCTGATGATAGGGTTGTTCATGGTGAAGGGAATGTGGATATGGATATGGATTCTGGTGATAATGAAGATTTTGTGGTGAAAGATAGATCTGGGAATGAAGTAGTCCTTGAAAGTGTTGAAAAAGTTGTCAAGGGTGATTCTGCTGCTAAGGTAATTGATCCTGCTGCTGCTGAGAAACAATCTCAAACAATACCTCCACCACCAACAAAACCAAAGGCTAAGGGTGTTGTCATAAGAGAGCCTGCACTAATACCAAAACCTTCACAACCTACAATCTCTGCACAAGACAAAGGGAAAAGGATTCTTGTTGAGGAGCCAAAGCAAAAAAGTCAAGTTTCAATCCTTAGAAGAAAAGGAACTTCAAAAACAGATGGATGAAGAAGTTGCCAGAGAATTGAAAGCAAAATGGGATGAAGAGGAACTTGCAAGGCTCAAGCAAGAACAGGCTGACAGAGAGATAGCTATGAAAGCTCAAAAGGATGAAAGTGAAAGATATACACCTGAAGAACAACAATGTGCCATTGATGATTTACTTGGTGAGTTTAGAAAGAGACAGAGTCAAAAGAAAAGTGGTCATAAAAAGAAGAAGCCTTCAAGAGCTGATTTGATAAGTTACATGAAAAACTATCTGAAGAACCAAGCATATTGGAAAACTAGTTCTTTCAGAGGAATGTCTCGTGCTCATATTGAAAAGGCATATTTTGAAGCTTATGCATGGATACATAGACCAGTTGATCCAAAGTTCATCATTGATACTGGTCTCAGTAAGTCAGAAAAAGAAAAAGTTATGAGTGAAAAAGAGGTTTTAGCTGAAAATGAGAAAGAGAAGGAAGAAGTTGAGGAGCAGAAGGTTGAAGACGAAAAGCCTGAATCTACTATTGGTATGAAAAGGTCAGGAAAAAGGATGAAAATGAGGGCTAGAAAGAAGAAAAGGACTACACCAATAAAGTTTAGTGATTCAGAGAGTAGTTCTGAGAAGGTAACTGCAGATGATATGAAAAGGATCATGGAGTTTACAATTCATAAACCACAACAAGAACCTGAGATAGCCAATGCAGTTCCCTTAACAACAAAGTACCCAATCATTTCTTATTCTCATGATGTTCAAGATGGAAGTGAAGCATGGTGGGAAATCAAGAGATCTGATGGCTTATGTCAGAAGTTCATTAGATTTTCACAGATGTTACATTACATGGATAGGGATGATGTGGTGCAACTTTGGAAGCTCTATAAGGAAAATTATGGTGATAGAAGACCAGATGTGATCTATGAAAGGTTGCACTATTACTACTTGAGGAATATGTTTGAGCCAGATGAGAGAGATATTGAATGGAAGGATTTGTTAAGTTCTACCAAGGTTCATAAATGGTATCTATATCAATCTTGTGGAGTACATGAGTTGGTTGGTAGAGGTGTAAGTGTATACATGCTGGTGGAAAAAGACTACCCCTTCACCAACAATACTACTATTCTTACTCAGATGCTACAACCTGGTAAGTTGAAGTTACAAAGAGCATTTCTTTCAGATCATCTAGCCTATGAGTTGATAGAAAAGTATAAAAAGGTATTGAAATCTAAGTCTTCAAAGCAGTAGAAAGTGTTTGGAAGCATCCTCTTTGTGTATGTCTGTGCTTAGAAGAAACTTGTATATTTTGGGTGAAAATATCAAGTTTAGGGGAGGATTGTTGGGTTTAAAAGAAGCTGCTGCTACTTTGAAGATGCTGCTGCTTTGTATGTTATACTGCTGCTCATGGAACTTAAGGAAAATACACTAAGTATGATTCTGCTGCTAGGCTAAATCATTCTGCTGCTAGTGTATTTATTCTGCTGCTAGAAGAAAACTGATGGATGGTGAAATAAGCTAAGTGTCATTCTACTGCTAGCCTAAGAAGATACTGCTGCTAGAGTAATGATTCTGCTGCTTATTAGATATGTATAGTTTGTTAGATAATTATGGTAAAGATACGAATAGATATTATTCTTGTATAGAAAGTTTTGTAACCGACTAGGACTCCTTAAGTCTATAAAAGGAGGATCTAGGGTTAGGGCTAGTACACGGATTGTTAGCATACGTATTGTATTCACTTCAAGGTTCATTGTAACCCTGTTACTTTTGAGTAACCGTATTTAATATATTGAGGTGATAGTTGAGAGAATTATTGTGTGTTAATTCTTCTTAAGATTAATTACTAAATTCCGCATAGTGATTAATAGCTTGTTCAAGAACAGTCTCTATACCTATTGTTCTAGATCTACATCTAGGATAATTAACAAGATCGATTAAGCTCAACTGGGATCAACATATTTTAAAACCCATTGTCTAAGTATTTCCTGTATTAACTTTAAAAAAATAAATTTCGTAAACATACTAAATACAGGTACAAGTCTTTAAAACCTAGACTACAAGTGTTTAATGGACAAAAACCTAAAGTTTCATTCATATACTTAATAACTTAGTAAAAATTACATATAAATAATATAACTTAACTTAATATTAAAAATATTTTTCTTATTTCTTAAACCTTAGTGCCACTCTCCTAAGCTTATAGTACAACTCCTTAAAGCACAAATCAATTTCTTTTTCTATTACTAAAATTCGACATGTATATATATATATATAAAACCCTAATTATTTTTCTACTTAATAAATACATACTCTAAACCTTAAAAACTAACTTAGTTACTTCCCTAAATCTAGTGTACAACACATTATAGCTCAAAATACCTTTTACTAATGCTATTCGACCCATATCCCCTTTCATTAGTTTGATTTAACCTAAGGATCAACTACACTAAATTAAAAATACTACTAATCAAACTATAAACCACAAAACCTCTTTTATGTCCCATAAAGCTACACATCACAAGGTCTCTAGAAGTATTAGTAAGTTGGTAAAGTTCTTGGTTTTTAAACAAACACATCATCACCACCACACTAAACTCCACGACATCCCTCCCCCCATCCATTTGGCCACCAATTAACAAAGAACACATCATCATGTCTCCCTCACACCCTAACAAGATAATCTAGAAAACAAGAAACCTTAACTCCCTTCTATCTATATATATCGATCACTACATCTCTTCATTCCATCCACCTAAATCGAACACACCAAAACAGCAAAACCACACATTGAACTACTGATCCTAGAGTCCATTTACAAGCCAAATAAAGATCTTGGGAAAGCCTAAAAAGAAGGGAGCATTCGGTATCCCATTTACAAATAAATTCGCCACAATATTTCTATAATCGACTAAGTAGACAAGTAAGTGTTCTAATCCATTTATCATTTTTATGTATTCATTTTCTTTTCTTTCTTGTTTGAACAAACCAAACGCACATAATATCTATATTGTTAGTGAACAAATCTAGAATCATTAAAACACTCTAGTAATAGATTAAACATGATTAATACTATGTTAACGTGCGTTAAAAACTAGCCATACCCTTTAAAAATCAAAAACGCTACATGTTTTCTTCTTTTTTTTCTGTTTCCTGTCGCAAACACACCTCAGGTCGCCAACTTGGCACCCTTGTTTCGACCTTCAAATCAACTCTAAAAATTCCAGATTTTTGACACATCAAAGACCACCTAGCTGTCTAATTATAGGAAAAAGAACGTTGCAAAAAGGTCAAGTATTCGCGAAGTTATTCGCTTTTCTTTTCTGCCCTAATTCTGCGATCAAACGCACCCTTTTAAAAATTATTCGAGCTTAATAAGCTCGAATCATCAGCCCATAAATTGTAAATAAGCTGTTTATAAGATGATAATAAAAGGTACAAAAGAGTCGTAAAAAGTCTCGCCTTTTCTCGTGACTTATAACGTGTTTTAAAGAGATAAGGACGACGGGTGTAACGACTTGGGAGTCTCAAGGGTATTTTCTGCCAAAACTCCAACTGTTTCTATAACAAGGACCTAAAATGAAGTCGATCTGCAGTCCAGGGGTAAAAAGTGTCATTTTTGAAACTACAAGGGTAAAAACTGTCATTTGACCAAAGTTGAGGGGTAAAAATTGTAATTTTATAAAAGTTGAGGGGTAAAAATTATCATTTTACAAAAGTTCAAGGGTATAAATTGTCAATATGTGAAACTATAAGGGAGAAAGCGTAACATTTTTATAATAATAATAATAATTATTATTATTATTATTATTATTATATATATATATATATATATATATATATATATATATATATATATATATATATATATATATATATATATATATATAAAATTCGATTTGATTAATAAACTAAACTACGTTTATCTCGATGACAAACGAACGAGATATATATTTAACGAACAAACGAAAACAAAGACATAAAAATAAGAAATAAGATAAAATCTTATAA
Source organism: Artemisia tridentata subsp. tridentata (assembly GCA_021014915.2). Classification (NCBI taxonomy): domain Eukaryota; kingdom Viridiplantae; phylum Streptophyta; class Magnoliopsida; order Asterales; family Asteraceae; genus Artemisia; species Artemisia tridentata. The sequence goes on along the minus strand of CP139501.1, from coordinate 9,189,515 downwards.
CTTTTGAAGAGACTTCATGTTTAATCGACAACCAAAACGTTACGAAACGAATAATAAAACTTATATATATATTGAGAAACGATTACTAAAACTTGACATACGAACCCAGGTTGCGTGCCGGAGACATTTATCAACTCTATTTAACTTTGTTTTCCATCCAGACTGTCAAGGTGAGTTCATAGTCCCACTTTTCTTTATATGTTTTCCAAACTTGTGGGGAGATACATGCTACTAAACCGAACACAAGTATTTTCCTGATTGTTATTGCACTAAGCTAACTTTTCCTTAATTATATTTATATTTAAAAGTCCCTCATATCATGCACCATTAGTCACCTGCTGGGTGAGCGCGAATATGTGAATAGATCTATTGGCCTGACGACCCATTTGTTCTAATCGGATGGATATCTTTGTGGTAGCCGGTTAGACAGATGCATTATATTTGAAATCTAATCTCGGGGGCAAACCACTTTCATTTTTAATATGTTAGTGAGACTGGAAATTGTCAACGCATTGCGTGTCATGAGGTTTAGTGCAATATTCCGAACTGTGATATAACTGATTTCTTTTTATTTAGCTTGTGTTCAAAACCTATTATAACTTTAAACACTATGGATTCACTCAAACTTTGTGTTGACTTTTTAGCATGTTTTATCTCAGGTAATTAAAGGGCTAAACTTGGCACGGAATGGCTGTGGACTTTCTTTTTATAATAAGGGTGTCCACTTTGTTATCATTCAACTAATAATGTATCTTTTATAACGTATTTCGAAACCTCCCGCTGGGACCTCTATATGTAAACTTTGATTTAATAAATGAATGATAACAACTTTTATTAAAACGTCTCTTTTCGAGTCGTTTTTCTATTCTCATGACCGTGATACTTGAAGTAGCACCCCAAACTTAAATTCCGCTGCGTATATCGAAAACGGGGGTGTTACACAACATGTTTCTTCTGAATTAAATTTTGATTGTGAGGATCTTTCAAACACTTCATAGTCAGACTCTTGATCTGAGCTTTCCTTTGTCTTCAAGATTATTCTGTCTAACTTATCTGCTTTCTGTGAATCTCTTTCAGCAATAACATCATCTTCTTTGTCTTGAACAATAGCAGTATCTTGAATAAAAGATGGTGCAATTTCCTTGGATGGAGGAATTATAAGAGGCAATGGTGCTGTGTATCTTGGATGCTTGTTTCAACAAGTGAAATCATCTTCCAGCATGCCTTTGCAAGTGATGAACAAACGTAGTGAACTAAAATTGAAACTGAAAGCTCCTAGATAGAACTTTCTCCATTTGAATGCTTCATCCCTTCTGAATATATATAATACTCCAGAATCTTCATTTGAACTTTCTTCATTTGAAGAGCTTATTCCCAGTATCCATTAACTGAAAAAGTTTATTCCCAGCATCCATCAACTGAATGCTTGTTCTTATTATTTGCTGAATAATAAGACATTTTAGCTTCTCAAAAAGCTGACATCATCATCTTGTATGCTCTTGTCTTTTCTTTATCTTGATCAATTTGAGTTTCCTCCCCTGATTCTAAGCATACACAATCTTTTCTTCCCTTATTGGTTAATCTTCCTCCCCTGAGATTGGAAGATCTCTCACCATGTACCAAAATATTTGAGTTTCCTCCCTTGAGATTTATCATTTCCTCCCCTGTTTGGAAGATCTCTCACCATCATCTGATCTACCAACTATAACATGTTTTCAGACAATGTTGTACATGAAGCCATCAATTCCTTAAGAGTTTATGTGCTGCCCTCATCACTTCTAGGTGTGTTAACTCCTATGAGAGGTGATTCATGGGGCATTGACTCATTATCCATCATTTGATAGTTATTCTGAGCCACTTTAAAAATCTTTTTAAAGAACTTTTGACTTAGCAGTATGAATATGATTTTATGATGAAAAATCATACTGCTCTCAACCATTTTGAAGGGATTAAGTGTGTAACAGACACTTAATCAAGAATTTGGTTTAAATTAACCTCTGGTTGTGTGAGAACCATTGTTTCCAGTTATAAATAACTGCCTGTGTAAAGATAAACCTATTCAAAAGGCTTTCTTGACAGGGTTTCCAGCTCATAGCAATTGTTGCCTCTAACACAAGTGTTAGATTCACTTTTGCTAGCTGTTCTTTCTATCAGATGTCCTTAGACTTGCTCATTATACTAATTAAAGTATAAAATGATAGAAAGTAAGTTGTGTCAGTTACTACCTGACCAACTGAACCATCAAGTCAATGTGAAACATCATAATCAGGTTTCAAGAAAGTAGTTGTAAAGAATCAATTAACTTAGGTGTAAACCTTTGTTAATGAGTTCCAAACTCAGTCCATCATAAACCTATTATGTTAGCAACTAAGATAATCATTCTGCTTCTTCCATTTCACTTGAAACTTCCTTTGTACTCAATGTTCATACCTAAAATTGTTAGTCCAAAACCAAGAAACAAAATGCAAAGCATTTGTCTTATAGCAGTATAAACCTTATATGACTAACAATATGAATTGAACAATCAAAATTTGTACTAGACTACTAGCAGTACAAACTTTTCAATAACAGTACCAATTTACAAAGTAAGCAGTACACACAAAAATAACATAGAGTTTAAAATCATTGAGGATTAAGCATTCCAATACTTGCTACCAAGTACTGAAACCTTCCAACATCAAAAGCTTTTGTAACAATATCTAAAAAGTTGTGATCAGAATCAATTTTAAGAACTTGAATTAACTTTTTCTCATTACAGTCTCTAATAAAATGATGTCTAATTTTAATGTGTTTTGTTTTAAATGTTGCACTGGATTTTTAATTATGCAAATTGTACTACTATTATCAATATGAATGACAATGTTCATGAAATTGTACCCATAGTCAAGAAGTTGGTTTTGAAGCCATAGGACTTGACCACAGCAACTTGCAGCAGCTACATATTCAGCTTCAGTTGTTGAAGTAGCCACAATTGTTTGCTTATTACACTGCCAAGAGATAAGTCTACACCCAAGGAATTGACATCCTCCAGTTGTTGACTTTCTGTCCAAGCTAGCACTAGCATAATCACTATCCGAAAATGCTACCAAGTCAAAAGGTGATTCCCTTGAATACCATAGACCCAACCTAGGTTGACCCTCGATATATCTAAAAATCCTCTTGACAACTGTTAAATGAGAAACCTTTGGAGTTATTTGAAATCTTGCACAAGCACAAACAGAGAACATGATGTCAGGTCTTGATGATGTGAGATACATCAAAGAGCCTATCATAGACCTGTATGTGTATACATCTACATTGTCTCCATCTAAATCTTTAAGAAGTGGCTTCTCAGAGTCCATTGGCGTGCTTGCCACTTTTGAATCAGCAAATTGAAATTTTCTAAGTATCTCTGCAACATATTTATCTTGACTAATAAATATGCCTTCACTAGATTGCTTAACTTGCAGACCTAAAAAGAATGTAAGTTCCCCTATGGAACTCATCTGAAACTTATCATGCATAAGCTTCTCAAACTCTAAACACATCTCCTTCCTTGTAGATCCAAAGATGATATCATCCACATACACCTGAACTAACAAAAGATCATTCTTTTGCTTCTTGATGAATAATGTCTGATCTATCTTGCCTCTTTGAAATTCATTTTCTAATAAGTAGGAAGTTAGTGTTTCATACCATGCTCTTGGTGCCTGATGAAGGCCATAAAGAGCCTTAACTACTTTGTACACTTTTTCTGGATGGTCAGGATCAATGAACCCTAGAGGTTGAGAGACATACACCTCTTCTTCAATAGTACCATATAAAAAAGCACTCTTAACATCCATTTGATAAACTGTGAGGCCCATAAATGAAGCATAAGCCAAAAATAACCTAATGGCTTCAATCCTTGCTACTGGAGCAAAAACCTCTTCATAGTCTATCCCTTCTTCTTGTGTGTACCCTTGGGCTACTAATCTAGCCTTATTCCTAATCACTATGCCCCTTTCATCCCTTTTATTTCTAAAAACCCATCTAGTGCCAATTACCCTTACACCCTTGGGTAAATCAACTAGCACCCATACCTTCTGAATCTTGAACTGAAGAAGCTCTTCTTGCATAGCTTCTACCCAGCTTGAATCATCTAGGGCTTTAAGAACATTCTTTGGTTCTGCTTGTGAGAGAAAACATACAAACAAGCAAGAGTTTGCAAACTCATGCTGCTTTGAAGCATAAAGGGCATCAAGAAGCCCTTGTTGGTCTGAAGACATCAGTTGTTTGCCTGGCAGTATCTTGCTCTGTCTCAGCAGTATGAACTTTTGGCTCAGCAGTAGGAATAATGATTGTACTGCTACCTTGTTCTTCTTGTTCATCTTCCTTGTTTTCATCTTCAACCCCTTCTTTAGTTTTATCTGAAGAAGATTCATCATTTGTTGAAGTTGAAGCCACACTTGTACTTGTCCATATTGGCATCCATACATAATCTTGATCTTTCTCTTTATCTAACCCTGCCTCATTTGTTGTTTCATCTCCTTTTGAACCTGAAAATTCATTAGTTTCTGCAACAATAGGCACATAATTCATAGAATGGGTTAGTGTCTCAAGATCAAATAGCCAATTGGGACCTTGACCTGCTACATTGGATTTATTCTCTAAAAACTCCACATGAAGGTTCTCCTCTACTCTTCTAGTTCTTGAGTTGTATATTCTAAAAGCTTTGCTATTAAGAGAATATCCAACTAAGAATCCTTCATCTGCTTTACCATCAAACTTTCCAAGATGGTCTAAGGTATTCAGAATTGTCACATGACATCCAAAAGGTCTAAGAAATCCTATTGCAGGAGTTCTACCTTTAAAAAGCTCATATGATGTCTTATTGTGAGATTTTACAACCAAAACCCTATTTTGAACATAGCAAGCAGTATTAACTGCTTCAGCCCAAAAAGTGATAGGCAACTTAAAGTCGGCAAACATGGTTCTAGCAGCTTCTATGAGTGTTCTATTTCTCCTTCAGCTACTCCATTCTGCTGAGGAGTTCTTGCAACACTAAATTCTCTCCTAATACCTTTTTCCTTGCAGAAGTCATCCATAACTCTATTTTTAAACTCTGTCCCATTATCACATCTAATGACTTTTACTTTCTTGTCTACTTGGTTTTCTATCTCTGTAATGAATGTCTTAAGAATGCTAGAAGTCTCATCCTTAGAAGCTAAAAAGAAAACCCATGTAAATCTACTATAGTCATCAGTAACAACTAGACAATATCTTTTATGCATCATACTACTAACAGAAGTAGGTCCAAATAAATCCATATGAAGCATAAACAATGATTGATCAATAGAGTTAAAAATTTTGGGCTTACAAGTGGCTTTGGTCATTTTCAAATCGTTTTTGAGGTAAACCTCTTACCAAACCATTCTTAACAATTTGATTTATGGTTTTGAAATTAATGTGACCAAGCCTCCTATGCCATTTCATTAATTCATCCAATGTGGCCTTTGCAACAAGACAAGTTAAAGCCTTTTTAGGAACAATGTTCTTCATATCAACACTGTACATGTTGCCCTTTCTTGGAATTCTAAGAAGTACTTGACTTTCATCAGGCATCTTAAAATCAGAAGAAAGTACAAGACATTCAGTGTCAGTAAAAAGAACTTTGTTCTTTTTGTCACACATTTGTGAGACACTAAAAATATTATACTTAAGCTCTTGTACATAGTACACATCTTCAAAATCTAAATTTCCAGTTTTAATTGTACCTTTACCAGAAATTTTGCCACCAATACCTCCTCCAAAGCTAACATATCCACCATTTATTGATTGAAAATCTGGGAGATAAGACATGTTGCCAGTCATGTGCCTTAAACATCCACTATTTGAGTATCCTTGATCCTCTTGTTTATCAGTTGAATGTTCTTGCACAAAAATGAGGAATATTAGTTTCCTTTGGGGACCCAAGCCATTACTGACTTGGATCTGCCTCGTGCATCAATGTAATTTAATCTCTTAAGAATGGTTGATGCACTATTGGGTTTAGTTTGTCTCCAAACCGAACATGCTGAGGCCTTAACAGCATTTTCCCTGTTTTCCCAAGCAGCAGTATGAACTACATGCTTAGCAGTAGAAACTGCTAGCTTTGCAGTTGTTCCCTTTGGTTTCCAAACTTGTTTTTGGACCACTGCTTTTGTTTGAATGGGCCTTTTAACAGTTGTAGATGCATGATGGTAAGTTGTTTTTGCACCTTTAACTATTTGTTTTGGGTAAACAGTCTGAAATGGTCTAGCAGTATGAACTGCTTGCCTAGCAGTAGGAACTGCTTTTGAAACTGCTCTGGGTTTTGTTATCTTAGAATTAGAGTGAAAGTGAAATTTAGGAGTATGCCTTTTTAAGTTCACTCTATTGTTTGTATACCCAGATACCCATTGGTTACAGAAAGCAGCAAGATGATCAAAACTACCACAAGTGTAACAAGCTTTGTTATAAAAGGCAAAGTCATCACCTAGTTGGTGAGACTTGAGGTCATTCCAATTTCTTTGGTTTCCTCTAGGCTTGTTAGTGGCTCTATATTGTTCACAATATTTAACTGGTTGCCTAACATGTTTAATATTAGATTTAGGCCTAACAGCATCTATTTTGACCACTTTAGGAACACTTGTTCCTGCTTTCTTAACAACTTCAGGTTTAGACATAACCTGTTCTTCTTCATCACTATCAGATTTCCAGTCCTCAATGACTACAACATCTGATTTACTATCAGAGGACACCTTGTCCTCAGGAAGTGAAGTATTACTTATACTTTCACTTACTTTCTATACCTTAGGAATCTCAGTAGACATAGAACCATATTCCATTTTTGGTTCTTGAAACTCAGCAAAACCTGTGTGTGCTAGGTCAATTCTTGGAGGTGAAGGAACACCTCTGTATGGTGGAGGAACAGATTTGTAACCTATACCAGACTTAGCTTTATTAATAATTTGAGCTTCCCAAAGTCTATTGATTCTATCTGAGGCATTATCTAGTGTGTCTATTGTGATATTTACATTTTCACATTTCTTTTTGTGCTCTGCTAGAGATTCTTTCAGCACAATAATACACTCATCTTTGAATTCTATGTTTCTTGTTAGTGCAACCATGTCATCACTAAACCTAGATTCATTTCCTTGAAAATGTAAGATCTGTTTTTCAAGAACAGCTAGACCTCTTTTATGATTAGCTAAATTAGCAAGTGTGTTATAAAACTCTTCTAGCTGATCATCAGATTCCTTTTTAAGTTTTTCATAAGCTTTAAGAGCAGAGCATGATTCAGTACATTTGATTATAGAATTTACCTCTGAATCAGAAAAGGCCATCAGTGCAGTCTCAGTAGCCACCATTGCAGCTTCTTTTGGTGCTTCCTCTTCATCAGCTATGAAGCTCCAATCATAGCTAACACCATCAATGGCTAGCATAGCCTTTGGCTCTTCCACGGTGACTTCCTTCTTCTTCTCTTGTTTATACCATGTGTTCCTATTTTCTTGCTTTCTTGGGTTTCTACACTCTCTAGCAAAATGTCCCAGCCTATGACAATTGAAACATTCTACTTTCTTCTTATCAAACCCAGCAGTTTCATTACCATTTATGGTAATCTGCTTTCCAGTTCTTTGCCAAAACTTCTTAGCCTTCATGCTAAGTAAAGAAACCTGCCACTTGATATCCATCTCTTCTAAAGCATCATCATCCACCTGCTCAAGGTCTTCATGATTTAGAGTAGAACCACTAGTTTGACTAGAAATGAATACATAGAATGATGGATCTCCAAGTCCAACAGCATTCTTTTGTGAACTAGTAGTATGACCACCATAGTTAGCAGTAGAAACACCTTCATCTTCATCTACCTCTTCTGACTTTTTAATATTAGGAGATGACAAGAGTGCCACATTCCCAGAAATAGTAATATTTTTTCCAGACTTCTTTATACTTTGTTCAACAATTTTGAAATTGTTGTACAAATCATTGAGTTTCATGGTTTTAATGTCTGACTTATTCATCCAGACAACCACATGAGTATGGAATTCATCAGATAGGCTTCTTAAGAACTTCATGTTAAGATCTTCCTTTGCTATCTCAACCCCCAACACAGCTAACTGACTGACAAGCTTGTGTAATCTTGAGAACAGCTTATCAAGAGATTCATTGCTATTTGAACTAAAATTTTCAAATTGTTGTTTCAGCAATGTCTTCTGTGTTTTCTTGGTAGTTTCATTACCACCAAACCATGCACAAATCTCTTCAAAAAGAGTTTTTGCATCAGGATACTTGCTAAAAGATAGCATCTGTTCACCAGGAATGGTCATAAGCAACAAATTCCTTGCCTTTTAATCATTCCTCTTCTGTATCCTATCTTCATTGGTAACTGGTCCAGTATTTCTTTTCCGAATTGTTTTGCCTTCAAGAATGACATCTGAATAACCTAGTGAAAAAGAATCACCATACAGAATGATATCCCAAAGAGCATAATCTTGAACCATAAAGTATTGCTCAATCCTTAGCCTCCATAACTCAAACTCATTTTGTTTGATCACGGGCAACTTTGCAGCAATATTTGTAGCCTGAGTATTCTCCACGTCCATTTCTTCTTCTTCTTCTAAATCAAATATATCAGCCTTGCTCTGATACCAATTGAGAGGATGCTTCGATACACTGAAAGGGTGTTAGTCCTTTGTAACTTTGTGTATATGATATGTTTGAGTTAATATGATTAAGTATGCGGAATCTACTTAACCACACTTAGAAGGTTATTTGGTTATGGAAATGGAACATTTATGTTTGTTATTGAACAATGAACAAAGAAAGTTTATCACCAAACGATTCAATATTATTCAAAATAATACGAGTGATCTTCACTATCACTAGGGTTACAAAACCTTGAATCTTAATGTTTCTATGACTTGTGATATTGTTGTGTTTGTTCTTTTCTCTTAACAGATATTCAAGTTCTATTTTTGGCACAAATCTAAGTCACACAATATCTAGTCTAAGATCTCCCTTTTATACAAACAAAGGAGATCATTACAATTATGATAAGTCTTGTCGAACTACTTGCTAGCTTATGTTGAGTATGTCAGTAGCTAAGATACAACATGTATCTATGTTTACAACTTGTTTGACTGACTACAAATCAAAGATATTATCTACCGTATATTCTTGACTTTTATACACAAATATCTTTTTATACTTATCCAACCAGCAGTAGTAAACGTGACACTTATCCATCCAGCAGTAGTATAAGTTACACCAGCAGTAGGATCAACCAGCAGTACATTCTTTGTACTAGCAGTACTAACTTCAGTTAGTACTGTTAGTTATAACTTGAGAGGCTTTAGATATACACTAGCTGTAGGAACTGTTAGTATATTCTTCTCAGCAGTACTAACTTTGTGAACTTGTAATTACCAACACTGATCTTCAGAATATTTAATTCCCAATATAAATCCCTTAAGTTATCGATATTTGCAAATCTAGTCCAAACGTATATATATATATATATATATATATATATATATATATATATATATATATATATATATATATATATATATATATATATATATATATATATATATATATATATATTAAGTCACAAATATATATTTCGTTACGTTTTCATTTAAACTAGCGTTTTCACAAAATAATTATAAGTCGCGATTATTAAAAGTCAATGTTTAGTCAAAGTTTCCCAAGAGTCAATAAAAGTCAACAAGACTTTATGTTGGACCGAAAAGTCCATTTAATAGCCAAATTGGGCTTAAAGTGTCAAAACGAGTCCAAAACGGTTTTAATCGTATATAACGTTTTAATAGGTCAAAATATTTATGATAAGTCGAAAAATATTCCAAAACTCATTTTTGTCACCCAAGACCATAATTGGGCCGAATAGGCCATTATGAGTCCAATAGTTCAAGTTTAGCCCGAAACCAATTAAACCTTTTTAGTTTACGATATATATTACATTAAGTTACAAATACGCAAATAAGAAAATCAATTAAGTCGCGTGGTCAAAAAGTCAAACTAGGCCGAAAATAAATGGGGCTCGGCCCATTTGTGTCGAGACCAAAATAAACCCGAAACCAATACCAAAAATTAATACCGTTATAATCCGTTCCGATAAGTCGTAAAAATAAACGATAGTCTAAAAATTACACGAATTCACCACTATGGCCAAAACTTTATTTTTTTCAAAACCCTAATTTTTGTTTGTCTCAAAAGTAAGCCGATTTGCATATAAGCCCTAATTAGCACGCACATTACTTAAACTCGCGTAATTAGCTCAAATCACATTTGTATCATCAAACTAGCATAACATGTAACAAGATTTACCATACAAGCAAGAAATAACATAATTTGTATAAAACTTTCAAAAATAAGGCATGTACATGTACCATAGCTTTTTCATTTTAGCAAAACATACACATTTAGCACTTTGTAACATTTTTAAACAACACAAGAACATTTAAAATATAAGATTGAACAAGTTTTGAGAATCCTTACAATTCTTTGTGAAAAAGTTGAGACCCACAACACAAGAGAACAACCCAAATTGCTTCAAATTTACCCAAGACACGTTCTGATCGTTCCCAAAAGCTCAAAAGTAAAACCCGATTATCTTGAAACTAAAAGAATTTTTATGGATCTTGATTTTATGTTTAGTTCATATGTTTCGAGATGAGAGAAAGTAAGATGGTAAGCTTTTGATGAGTGGAAGTGTATGTGTTTAAGTGTGTGTGTCTTTTGGGTTAATAAAACAAACCATGATCTCATCACTTAAAAAGACAAATTAATTGTTTTGTTGTGTTGTGTTCCCTTGGGCGGAAAACCGAAGAAAGGAGGGGAGGGAAAATGTTTTTGGTCCTCGTTGGTGTATCGTGTGTCGGTTTGAGCTTAAATGTTACCGTAAAGTCCCTGTTTGACGTTTTTGGACACGTACACGCAAAATAAACTTTTTTATATATGTTTTTACCAAAATAATAATATAATATTATTATTTATTCAGAAATGTATTTATTTGACTTCTACCATATCTACTGTAGTGTCGGTACGCGTGTGAGGTTGCTTTTCAGTAAATGCGAGAAAGCTTCTCGGTTTATTACGCGACTTGTCAGTAACTAACAGAAATAGAATAATTTATGTTTACTAAAAAAAATAGACAGTTTCAGTGATTACTGTAAGCTACAGCACGCGGGATGGCTTCCCGAAATGTTCACGTGAGCTCAAAATTTTTCAGTTATGCACAGAAATGCTCGATTTAGTAATAATAAATAAATGTTTATTATTAAAATAAAGTTGAAAAATACCATTTGTCAAAGTCTCCCCAGCTAATGGGGAAATCCGTCCTGGATTTCAGTTTGCGTTACTCGATGAGTTTGAGAAGAGATGAGGGTACTTTCGCTTGATTTCATCTTCTCGCTCCCAATTGTACTCGGGACCTCTGTGAGAGTTCCAATGGACCTTCACGATTGGGATACGACTTTGCTTAAGCCGTTTAACTTCCCGGTCCATGATTTCTATCGGTTCTTCGATAAAGTTCAGTTTCTCATCAAGCTGGATTTCTTCCATAGGAATAGCAAGGTTGTCGTCAGATAGACACCTTTTCAAGTTGCTTACATGAAAGACGTCAGCGCTAAGTTCGGATGGCAATTCAAGTCGATAGGCTACTGAACCGTCTTTGTCAAGAATTTTGAAAGGTCCAATGTAACGAGGGTTCAACTTCCCACGTTTTCCGAATCTTATCATGCCTTTCCATGGCGAGACGTTCAACATGACTTTATCTCCTACTTGGAACTCAAGGGGTTTTCGCCTCTTGTAGGCATAGCTCTTTTGACGGTCACGAGCCGCTTGCATTCAGCTCTTGATCTGCATAATTTTCTTGGTAGTCTCGTGGACTAGATCAGGTCCGGTAAGTTGGCTTTCTCCGACTTCAGCCCAACATATCGGCGATCTGCACTTACTACCATAAAGGGCTTCATACGATGCAGCTTTGATGCTAGTGTGATAGCTGTTGTTGTAAGAAAACTCGGCTAAAGGTTAATGTTTATCCCAGCCATTTCCAAAATCAATCACACAAGCTCTGAGCATGTCTTCTAATGTTTGAATGGTCCTTTCACTTTGACCATCAGTCTGAGGGTGGTAAGCTGTACTCATGTCGAGATCTGTTCCCAATGCGTCCTGGAGTGACTTCCAGAAGTTTGATGTGAAACGACTGTCTCGATCAGAGATGATAGAAATAGGTACCCCGTGTCTTGCGACGATTTCCTTCAAGTAAAATCGTGCAAGTTTGTCCATACTGTCATTTTCTTTGATGGGCAGGAAGTGGGCGGGCTTAGTGAGACAGTCAATGATTACCCAGATCGTGTCATAACCGCTCGACGTTTTTGGCAGTTTTGTGATAAAGTCCATGGTTATGCGTTCCCACTTCCATTCTGGGATTTCAGGTTGTATAAACAAACCTGACGGTCTATGGTGTTCACCCTTGACCTTTGAACAAGTTAAACATTTACTGACATATTCTGCAATGTCGGCCTTCATGTTTGGCCACCAGTAAAGTTTCTTCAAATCCAAGTACATTTTGTCGGATCCTGGGTGAATGGAGTATTTGGACTTGTGGGATTCGTGCATGATCAAATCACGAACTCCTTCGTAGAGCGGGATCCAACTTCTGTCCCCAAAACACAAAACTCCGTCTGATCTCTTTACGAAGCCATTTTCACTTTTCGGCATCCCGTAAAGTTTCTCACTTGGTTTGTTCTCTTCCTTGAGAGCCTCGACATGAGCCTCAAGGATTTTTGCTGGAAGAGGTGAACTGATCATCATTCCTAGCGATCTGACTCTGAGGGGTTTAACTTGCTCTTTTCTGCTGAGGGCATCGGCAACTACATTTGCCTTGCCCAGGTGATAACGGATTTCACAATTGTAATCACTGAGCAATTCCAACCATCGGCGTTGTCTCATGTTCAGCTCCTTTTGGTTCAAAATATGTTGTAGGCTTTTGTGGTCGGTGTACACCACACACTTTGTGCCATAAAGATAGTGTCTCCAGATTCGGAGCGCAAACATGACTGAGCCTAACTCCAGGTCATGAGTTGTGTAGTTTTTCTCATGAGTTTTCAGTTGTCGAGATGCATATGCTATCACCTTCTCTCTCTGCATCAACACGGCTCCCAATCCTTTGTGTGAAGCATCGCACTAAACGACAAAGTCTTCACTGCCTTCGGGTAAGGCGAAGATGGGTGCACTACACAACTTTTCCTTAAGGAGTTGAAAAGATTCTTCTTCCTTATCTCCCCAGTCATACTTGACATTATTCTGGGTTAGTTTAGTTAAAGGCTTCGCTATCTTGGAGAAACCTTCAATAAACCTTTGGTAATAACCGGCAAGTCCTAAGAATTGACGTATTTCGGTGGGTGTTGTGGGTGTTGCCCAATCCTTTATTGACTCAATCTTTGCAGGATTTACGTGAATGCCTTGACTATCAATCACGTGTCCCATAAATTGTACAGTTGATATCCAGAATTCATACTTCAAAAACTTAGCATATAGCTCCTCTTTCTTAAGCAGCTCTAAGATTAGCTTGAGGTGTTCCTCGTGCTCTTTCTCATTCTTAGAGTAGATCAGAATGTCGTCGATGAAGACGATGACGAATTTATCCAAGTACGGTTTACACACTCGATTCATGAGGTCCATGAATACAGCTGGTGCGTTGGTCAAACCGAATGGCATAACTTGGAATTCATAATGACCGTATCGGGTCCTGAATGTGGTCTTCGAGATGTCTTCTTCGCGAACCCTGAGTTGATGATAACCTGATCTTAGGTCAATCTTAGAGTAGACAGACGGACCTTGAAGTTGATCGAATAGGTCGTCGATTTGAGGGAGTGGGTATCAGTTTTTGATAGTGAGTTTGTTCAGTTCTCGATAGTCGATACACATTCTGAAGGATCCATCCTTCTTCTTGACAAATAGGACCGGTGCTCCCCAAGGTGAAGAACTCGGTCTGATAAATCCCTTTTCTGAAAGTTCAGCCAACTGATCTGAAAGCTCTTGTGATTTCATCGGTGCTAATCGATAGGGTGCTCGTGCTACGGGTGCAGCTCCTAGCACTAAATCGATTTGGAACTAGATCTGTCTGGCGGGCGGAAGTCCAGGTAAATCTTCTAGGAAAACTTTTAGAAAATCTCTCACAATTGGCACGTCCTCCAAATGTTTCTCTTCTGGCTCATTCTTTTTCTTCTCAGCAACATGGGCTTGAAAGAGGTGGCATCCTTTCTTGATGTACTTATGCGCCTTTGTACACGAGATGATGTTCAATCTTGATGAGCGTACACAGTCGCTCCGATCTCCTTCTATCATCAGAAACCCGTTCCCGTAGAGTACTCTGATGATCTTTTCATCACAGATGATGACGGCATGGTACTTCGACAGCTAATCCATTCCTATGATAACATCGAAACTACCCAACTCTATCGGCATAAGGTCGATGTTGAATGGGTGGTTTAACAGGTTAAGAGTGCAATCTCTTATGATGGTATCTATCCTTTCTAGGTTCCCATTGGCTAGTTCTACATCAAACACGTTGTCTAGGGTGGTTGGAGCAATGTCAATTAAGGAACTAAAGGCAGTCGACACAAAACTTCTATCTGCTCCCGTATCAAACAACACTAATGCATAACGATTATTTAAAAGAAACGTACCCGTCACAACATTCGGGTCATCCTAGGCTTCCCTTCTGCCCACTGCATAGATTCTTCCGCGGTCTCCTCCTTTATTTCCCTGGTTTCCTTGGTTCCCTGCTGCTCCTTGATTACCCTGAACACCAACATTTCCTTGATTCCTGGGTTTCTTGCACTCACTACGGTAATGACCTTTCTCACCACAACCGAAGCAAGTGATGTCCGCCTTTCAGTTGTTGGGTGGTGCTGCTTGAGCTGTGGCTAGTGGTCTGGACCTGCAATCCCTGGCCAAATGCCCCACCTTCTGGCAGTTGTTGCATAACCATGCACGACCCTTTGTGGTGGAGTTTGCAACGGCCGCAAAGAGGTGAATTTCCAGCATACCCTTTTTTCTCGCCTGACCCGGCTGCATACACCTTAGCCACTACTTTCCTCTTGTTCTGTGAGTTGTTGTTGTTGCCCTTAAAGTAGTCATCCCATTTTTCTTGTGGTCAGTACTCTTTTCTGGGTCATATTCCAACTCTTGATCCATCAACTTGTTGGCTACTTCCATGGTCTCATGGAGATCTGCAGCCTTTGAGGTAGTCACATTACCCTTTATCGACTTGGGCAAACCTCCGACGTACCTTTCAAGCAATCTAGTTTCGTTCTGAACCATTTCAGGACATAGTAATGCCAATTCCTGAAATATCTGGTTGTAAGCAGCCATGTTATTTTGCACCTTCAAATTCCAAAACTCTATCTCCAACTTCTTAACTTCATTGCATGGGCAATATTTCCTGAGCACTAACTCCTTGAAGTCATCCCACGGCATAGCATAAGCAACATCCATGCTAGCAGATTTTATGCAGTTGTTCCACCAAGTCAAAGCGGCATCCATTAAAATGAACGATGCGTACTTGACCCGGTCTTCATCACTACAACCACTGATTTGAAACACAGTTTCTAGCTTTTCAATCCACCTGGTTAGACCTACGGCTCCCTCTGTACCTCCGAAACCACCGACCATGATCTTTCGAAACTCTGCGTAGGTACAGCCGCGGTTGTTAGTAGCTGGTCTTGAAGTTCTAGTATTTGTGGTGGAGTTGTTTGCTGCTGCGAGTGCTGCAGTCACACGCTCATTGACTAACAAATCTAGCATCTCTTGGTTTACAACGGGTGGGTTTGCTGTGGCCCTGGCTGGGGCCGCGTTTCCGCAGTTCTGCCTCGCACAACTCTTGCTGGGGCAGGTGTGTCAGCATTCGGTCCTCGCGTGACTCTGGTTGACTTTTGCTTAGGTGTCATTTATCTGCATCGCAAGAAGATGACGACAAATGAGATCTCAAGTATAGAAGGAAAATGTCACATGAGTATATGGATATCACAGACAGAATGCAAGAATATAGTCAACCATAGAGGAAATGAACAATTGAATAGAAAAACCAAGCTTGTTATATATATATATCACGAATCGAATAGAAGTATACAAAATTACAAGCATGGTAAATAGTTCATTACTAACTGATAACTCATTAGTTTAGTGGAATATATCATCTAGTGAAAACTACCCTAGGCTCGATCACGCTCAAGGGGTAATCGCTCAAACGCTGCAGTCATCCCTCCTATAGCAGCCTCATGATCAACACGGTCACGCAACTCCTGGTTCTCCCACATCACAACAGCAATCATATAAAATGCAGTCGTGATCCGCTGCCACTGAGTGCGATCAGTGTCTCGAGCTCTCCTCAACGTCCGCTCGAGGTAACCTAATCTACCATAGATCCTAGTATGGCATCTGCTCAAACCGACACCCTAGAATCCAACACTCTGAGCTCCCTGCCGTGTGCTCCCTCTAGTTCCTCAAATCTAGCCCTTAGGCCAACCATCTCACGCCTATCAGTACAGGGTTCCTCAAATAACATACATGTTGCCCGGTCGACAGTCTCAACCCATCGCTCAATACCCTGAAGACGATCTGGCTGCTCCATTCTCTCTAACTGGTCTGAATGCACATCGAGTAAACTAGCATGCTTCCCTAGCTGTATCCAAACCTGATCCATAGCAGTAGGCTCTTCATCCTCAGCCAGTGAGGCTGGAGGAAGTGAATAAGCCATTGGTAATGGGAGTGGAGAAGGTACTGGAGATGGAGGTGGCACAAACGATGGAGAGGATGAGGTGTACTCTGGACTAGCAGCACGTACAGCCGTGCTGGTAACACAAGAAATGTCAACCCACTGAGTATCACAAGAACCCTGTATCTGGGCATCTCTGGAGCTCTGCCCTATCTCAAATATACACTGAACATCCTCCATAATACCCTTGCCATTTCGTGGCATCATCACCAGATCTGACTAAACCTGCAAACCCCTATCTCTATCAGCACACGCACAATTTCGAGCATGCTTGACTGGTGCTACCTCAGCTGGTCTAGGCTCTGTCTGATCCTGCCCTGGATCCTCCTCCTCATCAGAATATGTCTCAATAGATCTTCGCAATCTCTGGCAGGGAGGGGAGTGGACTGGTGATGATATGGGTGAGTGAGATAGTGGTGAAGTAGAGGTACCCGCATAAGCTGATCGGGTCCTCTTCGGTGAGGAGTCTCGTAGGTCTGAGAATCGTAGGCGGTATCCAGGGTGTACCATCATACGAGCAGTGCGACGGCTGGTGGTATGCTGGGTAAGAGTTTAAGCTGAGCGGGTGAAGATCGATGGGTTGCGGTATGGCCAAGTAAGTATGGTGATGTGGATGCTGGAGTGGTGTGAGTGGTATGGGTAGCTGCTCGGACAACCTCCATCAAAGGGTCATCTGAGAATGGTACTGGTCATCTGAGTAGAGAAGTGCGTCCAACAACAAGTATCTCCTCACAAGCATCGAAACGTAGGGACATGGACTGTGACAAATATGGTATGGTATATGTAAGTATATAGAAAAATACTTATATCGTATATATTAAGTAAAATACTCAAAACAACATAGTATAAAACTTAATCATATAAAACAAACAACAGTCATGTCATGGCAAACAAGGCAGGTATACATATGGAGGTCATAAGGAAACGTTTTCGTAAAAGTGGTTAGAGTTAAGGGTTTATATGTAACTAGTTCTCTATAACCAAGTCTCTGATACCAATCTGTAACTCCCCCAAAATCTGGTTTGCAGATGCATACATGTTTGGGTGCTACTAAATTGGTAATCACAACACATCAGATATAGAGAACGGATTATCAAATCCGTTTAAAATAGTTTACATTACCAAATTCAAATCGTTTTACAATAAGTTCAATTTAAAGAAGATAAGCCCATAAAACATGTCGGTCCCAATAAAACTTTTCAGTTATTGTGTGAAAACACTTTAGAGTAATTATGACCGATGCCATGCCATGCCTTCAACAGTATCATACTCAAACACCTGAGAAAAACATGTTAAAAGGTCAGCTAACGCTGGTGAGTTCATAGGTTTACAGTAAATAAGCACAGATGGACCACAACAAATATCAACAGGTACACACTAACTATATGCTAACACTAAGCTCATGCAACCGAAGCTACGACAGTTCAGTATGTCAGACTGGCATATAATAATAATAGTGGGGCCCAGCGAGTGTTTATCCCAATACACTCGGCAATTCCGACATGGTATACACTCGCATTGACCCGTCTAGCAAACCGAATGGGGAGTCACCCCCAATAGATCTATCTGTAACATTCGCGCTACCTGCAGAAACTGACGGTTCTGATGGTGGGCATAGTGGGATTGTACATACTTAGGTTATCCGCATACTAGTGTGTAAAAACAAAAGTTCGGTTTTAGGTACATGAAAACAATTTTGCATGTTTCTCACCCCAAGGTTTATAAAACAGTTCATATAAAATGGGGCTATAAACTCACCTTAAATAGTAGCAATCTGCTAGCAAAAACAATCAAAAGGTATAGTGCAACCGCTCCGACACGCGACCTAGATCAGTATGGTAAGTCTTAGTGTACAACTCGTGTTTTAAACGTATTGGCACATTTGAAAAGTTTACAAGTTTTCAAGTGTTCGTATATTTCTTGCTTGCTGTGTGGTAAGGTGCGTTCAAAAGTGGTTTATTGTTTAAGACTCTTTAGTAATGGCTCTGGTGAAAGTGTTAGGTGAATTAACGTGTGACGGAGACATCCGTGTGTCGTAGTCGTCGTCGGATAATACACAAGTAATATATATATATATATATATATATATATATATATATATATATATATATATATATATATATATATATATATATATATATATTAGATAACTTTAATAATTAAGTATTTAATTCATTAGGATTTGTAATTAATTAAATAAGTATTGGTGAGTTAATATAATAATATGTATTATATTAAAGTGTAAATAAATAAAAGATAGTGATAGTGGGGTATTATTATATTATAAATAATATAAGTATTTATAATATAATGATAATTATAAAAATTGTAATTAGTATAAGTATTTAATTTAGTAAAATTAAATAAAGTGTAAGTATATAAAAATTTATTTACAAGTCTTAAGAATTCTAAAAATATTAATTTCGAAAATTAATATTTTAATTAATAAAAATAATACGTTTCGTCATGTAGTCGGTTTTCACAAAAAATTCCTAAGTGTTGGATTTTTAGAAAAACCGGGCATGACCCGTTCGTAATTATAAGTTTTTTCATTTTTCCCAAGTGTTGCAAAATACTCAAATAAATCCCTTAAGTTATCGCTATTTGCAAATCTAGTCCAAACGTATATATATATTAAGTCATAAATATATATTTCGTTACGTTTTCATTTAAACTAACGTTTTCACAAAATAATTATAAGTCGCGAAATTAAAAGTCAACGTTTAGTCAAAGTTTTCCAAAAGTCAATAAAAGTCAACAAGACTTTATTTTGGGCCAAAAAGCCCATTTAATAGCCGAATTTCTCATTTTTGTCACCCAAGACCATAATTGGGCCGAATAGGCCATTATGAGTCCAATAGTTCAAGTTTAGCCCGAAACTAATTAAACCTTTTTAGTTTACGTTATATATTACATTAAGTTATACGCAAATAAGCAAATCAATTAAGCCGCGTGGTCAAAAAGTCAAACTAGGCCGAAAATAAATGGGGCTCGGCCCATTTGTGTCGAGACCAAAATAAACCCGAAACCAATTCCAAAAATTAATACCGTTATAATCCGTTCCGATAAGTCGTAAAAATAAATGATAGTCTAAAAATTACACGAATTCACCACTAGAGCTAAAACTTTATGTTTTTCATAACCCCAATTTTTGTTTGTCTCAAAAGTAAGCCGATTTGCATATAAGCCCTAATTAGCACTTATATTATTTAAACTCGCGTAATTAGTTCAAATCACATTTGTACCATCAAACTAGCATAACATGTAACAAGGTTTACCACACAAGCAAGAAATAACATAATTTGTGTAAAACTTTCAAAAAAAATTCGTGTACATGTATTATGTATATCAAACCCGAGCTTTTTCATTTTAGCAAAACATACACATTTAGCACTTGGTAACATTTTTAATCACCACAAGAACATGTAAAATACAAGATTGAACAAGTTTTGAGTATCCTTACAATTCTTTGTGAAAAAGTCGAGACCCACAAGATAAGAGAACAACCCAAATTGCTTCAAATTTACCCAAGACACGTTCCGATCGTTCCCAAAATCTAAAAGTACAACACGATTATCTTGAAACTCAAAGAATTTTTGTGGATCTTGATTTTATGTTTAGTTCGTGTGTTTTGAGATGAGAGAAAGTAAGGTGGTAAGTTTTTGATGAGTGGAAGTGTATGTGTTTAAGTGTGTGTGTCTTTTGGGTTAATAAAACAAACCATGATATCATCACTTAATAAGACAAGTTAATTGTTTTGTTGTGTTGTGTTCCCTTGGGCTGCAAACCGAAGAAAGGAGGGGAGGGAAAATGTTTTTAGTCCTCGTTGGAGTATCGTGTGTCGGTTTGAGCTGAAATATTGACGTAAAGTTTCGGTTTGACATTTTTGGACACGTACATGCAAAATAAAGTTTTTATCATCGTTTTTACCAAAATAATAATAAAATATTATTATTTACTCAGAAATGTATTTTTTTTTACTTCTACCATATCTACTGCAATGTCGGTACGCGTGTGGGTTGCTTTTTAGTAAATGCGAGAAAGCTTCTCGGTTTATTACGCGACTTGTCAGAAACTAACAGAAATAGAATAATTTATGTTTACTGACAATAGACAGTTTTAATGGTTACTGTAAGCTACAGTACGCGGGATGGCTTTCCGAAATGTTCACATGAGCTTAAAAATGTTCAGTTATGCACAGAAATGCTCGGTTTAGTCATAATAAATAAATATTTATTGTTAAAATAAAGTTGAAAATTACCATTTGTCACACTTGGAGCTCAAGCTAAATATCTTGTATAAATACTCCTTGAGAGAACAATAATGGAACAAGTAATTCATAATCTTTAACCATTTTATCATGACATCGGAGCAAGGTTCCAACCTTTGAAAAGAGCCGTCGATTGACATAAAAAAAAATCCTTCCTAAAAGTTCCTTCCCGTCAACAACTATCTAATTCCACCAATCAATATTTTTTATATTATCTTCTACCCAATCTATATAAACCACCACCACTCATTCGTATTTGTTTTCTTCTTGTTTTTAATCAATTTTTTATGGCTGGTGATCAAGAAAAACCCTACAGTAGTACGGCTTCTCAGCGAAAGACAATATCTCCTTATGATTGTAACACCCCCAAAATTTGGTACAGCGGAAGACTTATCAAAGCTTCGGGGTGCTACGTGGATTGGTACAAAACACAAGAATAAGAAAACGGAATAACATTATCCGTTTAAATAAAACATTAAATACAAGATTTTATAGTTACATTTATTCCAAAAAGTATGAAAGTAAGCCCAAAATAAAATAAAAGATAGGTCCCAACAGTTTATCTGAGTTTACAATTGATCCTTCGACCATGCCCTTCTACCAAGCCTCCAAACAGAAACATATCCAAAAAATAGCTCTAATTACCTGAGAAAACATGCTAAAAGTCAGCTAACGCTGGTGAGTTCATAGGTTTTCACAAACAGTAACGGTGGACCAAGTAATAACGAGTTTGCTATATTAGGCTAAGTCACATCAACTAATCAACAATTCATACCCACACCTAAGTGTGTCCAAATCACAACAAGAGTACCTATAGGTGCACACTATAGTCCTGCACTAACTGCAGTACATACTAATATATTCCCGCACAATTGCAGCACATACAAATATTCCCGCACAATTGCAGCACATACAACACATAACATCAGCCAGTTAATATAGCAAACCTATCAAAACATAACATAACAATTGGTCCATTCAAAATAGTTTTGCATGTTCTCTCACCCCATATTTAACAAAAGCATTATTAAAGTAAAATTGGGGCTATAAAACTCACCTCGATCAAGCAAAGCACAATACACAAGTCTACAGTAGTAAGGCACAACATCAGCTAATACTTCACGACACTACGGACTCGGCACGACCTAATAATATAAACTTGTCTTAACATCTATTCCAAAAATATACAAACTTCCAAAAGCTAACTATTCCCAAGTATATCCCATTTTCGATTCAAAAATATTCTTATTAAATCCATTTACTAGTGTTTGGTATCATCGTGTGTGCAGTGGTGACACAACATTGACTCAAGTGAACAAACGCCAAACAAATGACCAAAACGTAAACGACTCACAAAACAAGGTCAAAGTCTAGCGAATAAATTTTATAGTTTAATAAGGCATCCGGACGAATTGTCGGATCCTTATCGAATTCGTCAACTCAATAAGTCTAAAAATTCATTCTTCTTACTTATTAATCCAAAACTAATTCACAATAAATAATAAGTCATAAGGATAGGTTACACACTAATAAATTCCCCCAACGCGCTTATCGGGCCCTTATTGGGCTCGTCAACCCAATAAGTCCGATAACCATGTAGGTCGGTTATATTAATGTCAACCAATCCGTAACTCGACATTAATTCCCAATAAACCTTAATATTTCCATAAGTGGTATTCCTCTATTTGCGTGCCCTCGAAACATTTAATAACTCGTATATATTTATTTTTGTTTCATTAAACACTTCCCTTTTTATCCTCAAAAATATTAAATAACATAATACTTGTTAATTAATACTTTTAAGTTATTATTATTATTATTATTATTATTATCGTTTGCCTTTTTCCACTTTTGCCATTTATATTTCCAACTAAATATATAACGAGTCATCTCACATTTCGAGTCACAATTTCGAGTTTCATAATTCTCGGGTCAAATAGTCAACCATAATAGTCACAAGTCCCAATAATAGACTAAATGCATTTTTCGGCTTGTCGAGGCCACGTCGAGACTACAAAGTCTCGATGACACTCGACTTGGCTCAAAACATCACAAGTATAATCACAAGCTCGAATTCCCAAGTCCACAATATCAATATTCAACGGCCATAATCCTACGGCTCGTTAACCAATATTCCAAATCCAAATCCAAGCTCCAAGTCTCAATCTCATATCAATATAACAACAACAATAATGTAACATCACCATTCCGAGCCCTTGAAGGTCTCGGCTTCGAACTGTGGTACACACCAAACGAAACGGACCCGTGGGTCTCGGCTCCAAATCCAACACAACCATAACCACTTTCCAAAAATTAAACTAACTAAAATTAATCAAGTATCATCGGACTAGATCCAAATTTTGACCACGAACCACCAAGGGTTTCCACCCTTCGATCCAAAACAAAATAATAGATAAAAATAAGCTAAACCAAACACAATATAAGCTCGAAATAAGATCAAGGGAGCTTATTCCTTCCTCATTACCACGACTACATGACTCAAACCAAAACCAAACACAAAACACGACCACTACCAATGATACCAAACTATTATTAATTTGGTTTTTAGCTTTTTAAAATGTTTAACCCTTTGTTTCAAACCCAAACCCACTTGAAATAAATAAACCAACTAGTTATTCACGAGTTCACACCCACACTGTATCACACGAGGGTGAAAAATGGTGTGGCTTACCTTCTATCACTCGGATCTATTCGGATATTGACTAGGAAGTGGTGGTGAAAGGGTGTGTTGGGGCGCATGTGGTAGCTAAACGAGGCAAGGAGATCAAGAAATGGTGTTACATGGTGGCGATGTGGTGTGACAGTGGGCGGTGGTGGTGCTACGGTGGGTGGTCGCAGGTGGTGGTGGTGATGGTGGCATCGGCTAGAGCAAAGGGGGAGGGGGAGATAACCCTAAGAATGTTATAATGGGGTTTTTATACCACTTGTGTGCCATTTTTGTAAACCCTACAAACTATAAGGACATGAAACTGTAAATATAGCGAGGGGCTCAAAGTGTTATTTTGCTAATCTTTTTATTATTCACTCCCGGGGCTCGCTTAAGCCTTATAAAATTTTCTCGAGACCTTTTAACTTACGCCATTAGTTTTAAAATCATTTTTCCACGAAAAATGACTATAAATATGTATATCCTTGCTAAAGACGCTAAAATTAACTTATTAATCACATTATTAGGTTTTTATTGTGCCAAATCGCGTAGTGCTCAACTCAAGCTACACGGAAGCTTATTCATCACACAACCATAATTCCAATTATCATATCCAAAAATCCAAACATTCAAATAAATTCCAAAAACTTCACAAACATGATACTTAATAATTAATCATTTGTTTTTAAACGAAAAGCGATATTCAAAACAATTCCCAAAATTACCGGTTGTCACAATGATATCGCCTCGCTAGACAATTCGGGACTTTCGATAACCCAAGTTCAGTTAAAGAGAGATAATTACGACGAGTGGTCTCGTTCTTGCCGAACCGCTAATTTGCGAGCCCGAAAGAATTTCGGGTTCATAGACGGAACTATCAAACAACCAGCAGAGACGGATAAAGATGCTAAAGATTGGTGGAGGATTAACTCTTTGTTAGTATCTTGGATCCGAAACACCATTGAGACTTTGTTGCGTTCCACCATCTCACATGTGGAGATTATTAGTCGACAATAGTTGTCATGATAAGAATAGAGTTACAATAGTTGTCATGATAAGAATAGAGTTAATGTAATTGATTTAGTGTTTAATGGGTTATTGCCATTTACCCAAAATAGCATATGTATTATAACTATATATGCCCCATTGTTTAGTATGGAATGCACAGGAATTATCACACTTAATATGGTATCAGCCAAAACATAATAACGATCCTATATCCCTCTACTAACTCGTCTCCCCTCCTATTCTTTCTCCATAAACTGCCGCTCCCTTCACAACCCTAAAATCAACATCAATGGCAGTCGACACCAACCCCCCCCCACCTCCTCCTCCTACCTTGGCTGATAAGTTAATCCCATTTAGTATCACCAACAAAGTACTCGTAAAATTAAACTTAGAAAAACACAACTACACCTCATGGAGTTCCTTCTTTGTCATCCATCTTGGAAGTCTTGGTCTAAAATCTCATGTTGAAATCGCAGCCTCGTCTAGTACTCCCGATCCGGAGTGGTCTAAACTTGATGATCTCATTAAGATGTAGATTCTTGGCTCATTTTGTGACTCCTTACAAGAACAAGTTGTCTCTACACCCGGCAACGCCAAGGCCTTCTGGGATCATCTCAAAGCATTGTTTCACAATAACAAGCATGCTAGGGCTATCACTCTCGACAATGAGCTCCGTTCATCAAGATCGACACCATGTCGATCAATGACTACTGCACCAAAATAAAGTCTATGGCGGATAGACTTCATAATCTTGGCTCGTAGGTAAGTGAAACTAACTTGGTTACTGATGGGGTTTAAGATCGATACACTATAAGGTGGTTAAACCTTTTGTACTTCGTGTATATGATATATTGAATGAATATGATTAAGTATGCGGAATCTACTTAATCACACTTAGAAGGTTATTATGGTTATGGAAATGGAACAGTTGTGTTTGTTATATGACAATGAACAATGAAAGCTTATCACCAAACGATTCAATATTATTAAGATAATAATACGAGTGATCTTGAGTTATCACTAGGGTTACAACCTTGAATCTTATGTTTCTAAATCTTGTGATATATGTTCTATGTTCTTGAGAGTTATTATCTAAACACTTAACAAATCACACTCTATTAGACACACATATCACTATTCTAAGATCTTTCTTTTATATCACAAGAAATATCTTTTACAATATTGATAAGTCTAGTCGAACACTTGCTTTGAGAGTGTCAGTCATTAAGATACAACTTGTATCTATGAATATAACATTATGACTGATCACATGGGGTAAGATATTATCTACCGTATATTGTTGACTTTAATACACATAATATCTTTTCATACTTATCCGCTCAGCAGCAGAAAGTTAATTACCAGCAGCAATGTTAACACTAGCAGCAGAAACCACCAGCAGAAATGTTAACGCTAGCAGCAGAATCCTTCAACAACAAAATGTTTAACGCTAGCAGCAGAATCAAGCACTAGCAGCAGAAACCAAATGCTCTAGCAGCAGAAACATACTTAAGTATTTCTTTGAGTAGAACCCGATATTAAACTTCTTGAATATTTAATTCCCAACAATCCTCCCCTAAACATGGGAATCCATTTCAACATGTTTCTTAATTAAATTATGGATTGTGAAGATCTTTTAAACACTTCTGTTCTTCAAGATTGAATATCTTTCTCAGTAACTCATCTGCTTTCTGTTCTTTGACTTTAACAATATCAATACATATCTTCAGTCTTCAAACATTGACCTAAAAGATGGTGCAATTTCCTTGGATGGAGGAATTATAAGAGGCAATGATGCTGTGTATCTTGGATGCTTGTTTCAACAAGTGAAATCATCTATCAGCATGCCTTTGCAAGTGATGAACAAACGTAGTGAACTGAAATTGAAACTTTTCTTCGTTTGACCTAGATAGAACTTTCTCCTTTGGAATGCTTCATCCCTTCTGAATATATATAATACTCCAGAATAAGCTCTATTCTTGTCATTTTCAACCTCCATGTCATCATCTTGTATGCTCTTGTCTTTTCCTCCCTTTCATTGGTTAAACTTCCTTCTTTGGGATTTATTTCCTCCCCTGTTTGGAAGATCTCTCACTATGTACCAAAATATTTCTCTCCATCATCTGAGCTATCCATTAGAACATGTTATCAGACAATGTTGTACATGAAGCCATCAATTCCTTAAGAGTTTAATTTGCTGCCCTCATCACTTCTAGGTGTGTTAACTCCTATGAGAGGTAATTCATGAGGCATTTGACTCATGGTCCATCAATGGATGGTTTTTGTGAGTCTCTTTGAAAATCCTTTTAAGAAACTTTTGCCTCAGCAGTATGTACTTGATTTTATTATGAAAAACCATACTGCTTTCAACCATTTTGAAGGGATTAAGTGTATAACCGACACTTAATCAAGATTTCGGTTTAAAGCAACCTCTGGTTGTGTGAGAACTAATGTGTTTCAGTTATAAATAACTGCCTGTGTAAAGTTAAACCTATTCAAAAGGCTTTCTTGACAGGGTTTCCAGCTCATATCAATTGTTGCCTCTAACACAAGTGTTAGATTCACTTTTACTAGCTGTTCTTTCTATCAGATGTCCTTAGACTTGCTCATTATACTTAAAAGTATAAAATGATAGAAAGTGAGTTGTATCAGTTACTATCTGATCAACTAAGTCATCAATTCAAAGTGAAACATCATAATCAAGTTTCAAGAAAGAAGTTTTAAGGAGGTTTGAAATTCCTAAACTTTTTCTATCATGAACCTATTATGTCAGCAACTAATATTAGCATTCTGCTGCTTCCATTTCACTTGAAACATCCTTTGTGTTCACATGATCATACCTGAAATTGTTAGTCTAAAACCAAAAGAACAATGTACAAAGTACTTGTCTTGTATTAGAATAATCATAGGACTAACTGTATGAATAACACAAATTAAATTTGTACTAGCAGCACAAACTTTTGTAATAGCAGTAGTATCTTCTAAAGTCAGCAGTACAAACAAAAATTTATATATAAGAACACAAAGTTTAAAATCATTGAGGATTAAGCATTCCAATACTTGCAACAAAGTACAGAAACCTTCCAACATCAAAAGCTTTGGTTAGCAGATCTGCAAAGTTGAATTGTGAAGCAATTTTAAGAACTTGAATTAATCTTTTCTCATTGCAGTCTCTTATAAAGTGATGTCTAATTTCAATGTGTTTTGTTTTAGAATGTTGCACTGGATTTTTAATAATGCAAATAGTACTACTATTATCAATATAAATAACAGTGTTCATGAAATTGTACCCATAGTCAAGAAGTTGGTTTTGAAGCCATAAGACTTGAGCACAGCAACTTGCAGCAGCTACATATTCAGCTTCAGTTGTTGAAGTAGCCACAGTTGTTTGCTTCTTACACTGCCATGAAATAAGTCTACACCCAAGGAATTGACATCCTCCAGTTGTTGACTTTCTGTCCAAGCTAGCACCAGCATAATCACTATCCGAAAATGCTACCAAATCAAAAGGTGATTCCCTTGAATACCATAGACCCAACCTAGGTTGACCCTTGAGATATCTAAAAATGCTCTTGACTGCTGTTAAATGAGAAACCTTTGGAGTTACTTGAAATCTTGCACAAACACTAACAGAGAACATGATATCAGGTCTTGATGATGTGAGATACATCAAAGATCCAATCATAGATCTGTAAGTGTGTAGATCCACATTTTCTCCATCTAACTCTTTTAGAAGAAGCTTCTCAGAGTCCATTGGTGTGCTTGCCATTTTTGAATCAGCAAAGTTGAACTTCCTTAGAATCTCAGCCACATATTTATCTTGACTAATAAATATGCCTTCATATGACTGTTTAACTTGCAAACCCAAAAAGAATGTAAGTTCCCACATGGAACTCATCTGAAACTTATCATGCATAAGCTTCTCGAACTCCAAACACATCTCCTTCCTTGTAGACCCAAAGATAATGTCATCCACATACACTTGCACTAACAGAAGATCCTTCTTGTGCTGTTTGATGAAAAGTGTCTGATCAATCTTTCCTCTTTGAAATCTATTTGCTTTTAAATAGGAAGGTAGTGTTTCATACCAAGCTCTAGGTGCCTGATGAAGGCCATAAAGAGCCTTAACTACTCTGTACACTTTGTCTGGATGGTCAGGATCAATGAACCCTGGAGGTTGTGAGACATACACCTCTTCTTCAATTGTGCGATATAAAAATGCACTCTTGACATCCATTTGGTAAACTGTGAAGCCTAAAAATGAAGCATAAGCTAAGAAAAGCCTAATTGCCTCAAGTCTTGCTACTGGAGCAAAAACTTCATCATAGTCTATACCTTCTTGTTGTGTGTACCCTTGGGCTACTAATCTAGCCTTATTTCTAATCATAATTCCCCATTCATCACTTTTATTCTTGAAAACCCGTCTAGTTCCAATTACCTTTGCATCCTTTGGTAAATCAACTAGCACCCATACCTTCTGAATCTTGAACTGAAGAAGCTCCTCTTGCATAGCTTCTACCCAGCTTGAATCATCTAAGGCTTTCAGAATGTTCTTTGGTTCATCTTGTGAGAGAAAACATGCAAACAAGCAAGAGTTTGAAAACTCATGCTGGTTTGAAGCATAAAGGGCATCAAGAAGCCCTTGTTGGTCTGAAGACATCAGTTGTTGTCTTGTCTTCACACCTGATTGTACATCTCCAATCACATTTTCTAAGGAGTGAACTTTGTGAATTCTTGTGTGTGGGGTTGAAGGAACTTGATAGGTAGGTGTGATATTGCTTAAATCTACCTCATTATCTGAGAAATCTGCTTCATTTGAAACTGAAGGGCCAGCAGTAGAATCATTTGGCCTAGCAGCAGAATGATTAAGCCTAGCAGCAGAATGCTCTGTCTCAGCAGCACTATCATCAGCAGAAACATTTTGTTGTTCCTTTGTTCCATCTTCCTTGAGTTCACTTTCAACATCTTCTTTAGCTTTACCAGAAGAAGATTCATCATTTGTTGAAGTTGAAACCACACTGGTACTTATTGGCATCCATATATGATATTGATTTGTCTCCTTGTCTAACCCTGCCTCATTTGTTGTTTGTGAACCTGAAAAATTATTAGTTTCTGCAACAACAGGCACATAATTCATAGAATGGGTTAATGACTCTAGATCAAATAGCCAATTAGGACATTCACCTACTACATTGGATTTATGTTCTAAAAATTCCACATGTAGGTTTTCCTCTACTTTCTTAGTTCTTAAGTTGTATACTCTAAAAGGTTTGCTATTGAGAGAATATCCAACTAAGAAACCTTCATCTGCTTTGCCATCAAACATTCCAAGATGGTCTAAGGTATTGAGAATTGTCACATGACATCCAAAAGGTCTAAGAAATCCTATTGCAGGAGTTCTGCCTCTAAAAAGTTCATATGATGTCTTATTGTGAGGCTTAACAACTAAAAATCTATTTTGGACATAGCAAGCAGTGTTGACTGCTTCAGCCCAAAAAGTTATAGGTAGCTTAGAATCAGCTAACGTAGTTCTAACAGCTTCTATTAGTGTTCTATTTTTCCTTTCAGCAACTCCATTCTGTTTTGGAGTTCTAGCAACACTAAATTCTCTCTTAATACCCTTTTCTTTGCAGAATGAATCTATAACTTTATTTTTGAACTCTGTCCCATTATCACATCTAATGACTTTTACTCTTTTGTCTACTAGGTTTTCTATCTCAGTAATGAAAGCCTTAAGGATGCTAGGTGTCTCATCCTTAGTAGCTAAAAAGAAAACCCTTGTAAATCTACTATAGTCATCAGTAATAACAAGACAATATCTCTTATGCATTATACTACTTACTGAAACAGGTCCAAATAAGTCCATATGAAGCATAAACAGTGATTGATTGATAAAGTTAAAAATCTTGGGCTTACAAGTAGCTTTGTGTTGTTTGCCTTTAAGACAAGCAATGCGTGTTTGATCATTTTCAAATCGTTTTTGAGGTAAACCTCTTACCAAACCATTCTTAACAATTTGATTTATGGTTTTGAAGTTAATATGACCAAGCCTCCTATGCCATTTCATTGATTCATCCAATGTGGCCTTTGCAACAAGACAAGTTAAATCCTTTTTGGGAACAATGTTCTTCATGTCAACACTGTACATATTGCCCTTTCTAGTTATTTTAAGAAGTACTTGACTTTCATCAGGCATCTTAAAATCAGGAGAAAGTACAAGACATTCAGTTTCACAGAAAAGAACTTTGTTCTTTTTGTCACACATTTGTGAGACACTAAAAAGATTATAATTTAGCTCTTGTACATAGTACACATCTTCAAAATCTAAATTTCCAGTTTTAATGGTACCTTTACCGAAAATTTTGCCACCAACACCTCCTCCAAAGGTAACATAGCCACCATCTAATGTTTGAAAATCAGAAAGATAGGACTTGTTGCCTGTCATGTGCCTTGAACATCCACTATCTGAGTATCCTTGATCCTCTTGTTGATCAATTGAATGTTCCTGCACATAAATGAGAAGTATTAGTTTCCTTTGGGGACCCAAGCCATTACTGACTTGGATCTGCCTCTTGCATCAATGAAATTTAATCTCTTAAGTACAGTTGATGCAACATTGGATTTAAGAATCCAACATGATGAGGCCTTAACAGCATTTGCCCTGTTTTCCCTAGCAGCAGAATGAATTACATGCTTAGCAGCAGGAACTGCTAGCTTTGTAATTGTTCCCTTAATTTTCCAAACTTGTTTTGGGACCACTGCTTTTGTTTGAATGGGCCTTTGAACAGTCTTTGATGCATTTGTATAAAAATATTTTGCATTTTTAACTGTTGGTCTTGGGTTAACAGTCATGAATGGTCTAGCAGCAGAAACTGCTTTGACACCTGCTTTGGTAACTGCTCAGGGTTTTGTTCTTTTAGACTTAGATTGAAAGTGAGTTTGAGGAGTTTGCCTTTTGAAATTCACCCTATTGTTTTCATACCTAGATACCCATTTGTTACAGAAAGCTGCAAGATGATCAAAACTACCACATGTGTAACAAGCTTTATTATAAAAAGCAAAGTCATCACCTAATTGGTTAGACTTGAGGTTATTCCAATTTCTTTGGTTACCTCTGGGCTTGCTAGTGGATCTATATTATTCACAATATTTAACTGGTTGCCTAACATGTTTAATGTTTGTTCTAGGCTTAACAGTATCCTTTTTTATCACTTTAGGAACCCTTGTTCCTGCTTTCTTAACTACTTTAGGTTTAGACATAACCTGTTCATCTTCATCACTATCAGTTGTACAATCCTCAACAACTATAGCATCTCCTTTCTTAACAAAGGACACCTTGTCCTGAAGAAGTGAAGTTTTATTTAAACTCTCACTTACTTTTTATATCTTAGGACCCTCAGTAGACTTAGAACCATATTCCATTATTGGTTCTTGAAACTCAACAAAACCTGTGTGTGCTAGGTCAATACCTGGAGGTGAAGGAACACCTCTGTATAGTGGAGGAACAGATTTGTATCCTAAACCAGACTTAGCTTTATTGATTACTTGAGCTTCCCAAATCTTATTAATTCCCTCTGAGGCATAAACTAAAGCATCTACTGTTATCTTAACGTTTTCACTGTTATTTAAGGCTTTAGCTAGTGCTGCTCTTTCTGAGCAAATGATTTCAGCTTGAAAATCTATTTTTCTTTGAAGAGCATTCATGTCATCAGCAAACTTAGACTCATTTTCTTGATAATGTACAAGTTGTTTTTCAACAACAGATATACCTCTTTTATGATTACCTAAGTTGGCTAAAGCATCACATAATTGTTCTAGTTGAGCATCAAATCTCTTTTTAAGATCTTCATAAGCTTTAAGACCAAGAGTAATGGGCGTTGAAGTGGGCTTAGTTTCCCCTTCAACGCCCGTTGGCCCACCCCCTTGGGGCGTTGAAGCCCGTTGAATGCTATAAAAATCCAACGAGCGTTGATGCATCAACGGGCGTTGAAGCTTGTTTTTGATTTTTTTTACTTACTTTTATTAATTTTAAATATAATTATTAAGTTTTTTTTTTTTTTTTTTACTTTCTTTCACGTTAACGTTACGTTAAACCAAAAAAAACATTCATAAAAAAAAAACATTCATTACATTAAAAAAAATACATTCCATTAAAATTAAAAAAAAAAAAAAAAAAAAAAAAAAAAAAAAAAAAAAAAAAAAAAAAACACTAAAAATTAAAAATGTTGGTTCCCACGTGGTTCTTTGCCAGGGCCAAACTGGTGAGGTGCTTGAACGAGACCCCGCCGTGTCGCTCCCTCCACAGCCTGAGCCCGTCCTCGAGCTGCTGATCCTCATCATCCAGCTCGTTGGTGCACTCACGGTAACACCGTTCGAACTCGAACAACTCCGCCCGAAGTGAATGCCACTTGGACGTGATCTTGTCCATGTTACGGTATTCCCGCTCCCTACCAAGCGAGATGTGAAAGTCTTGCTTCACCCTTATCCAAAAATCTTTTTTCGTATCATTTGTCTCCGCCCGAACGTCGGAGACAGTCAAATACGAGTTCACCAAAGAAATTTCTTCGCTTTCTTCCCATGGAACTCGTGCATCACTCCCGCTAGCCATTTTTTTTTAGTTTTTGTTAATGTTGACGGCAAAGTTAAAGTCTTAGGTTTAGTTTTGTGGCGTTAAAGGTAAAAACATGTGGTATTTATAGGTAAAAATGGGCTTTAACGGTGGTCAAAGTCCACGTTAACGTTTTAGGAAGTTGAACGTTAACGTGGAAAGTGGTAAAAATTGAATGTTAACATTCAATTCACTGAGCGTTAACAGTATGAAAATCTTATCTTTAACGCCAGCGTTAAAGATAAGATTTAAAAAAAAAATTATATATTTTTAAGTATTTTAAAACAATTTTTAAAGATTTAACGTTAACTTATGTAATTTTAAAGCTTTAACGTCAAAAAATAAAAGTGTTAAATAAAAAAAAAAAAAAAAAAAAAAAAAAAAAAAAAAAAAAAAACCCCAAAGCTTCAACGCCCCATCCCATTACTCCCATTTTTTTACAAACTTTCATTATTAAGACATGCCACATGTCGCAATTTGCCCCAACCCACACTACTTACCACTACTCTTGGTCTAAGAGCAGAGCATGATTCAGTACATTTAATAATGGAATTTACCTCTAAATCAGAGAAGGTCACTAGAGCAGTCTCAGTGGCCACAAGTGCAACATTTGTTGGTGCTTCCACTTTATCAGCCATGAAGCTCCAATCATAGTTGATACCATCTATGGCTAGCATAGCCCTTGGTTCTTCAACTGTGATTTCCTTCTTCTTCTCTTGCCTATACCATGTGCTTCTATTGTCCTGCTTCCTTGGGTTTCTACATTCTTTAGCAAAGTGTCCTAATCTGTGACAGTTGTAACACTATACTTTCTTCTTATCAAACCCAGCAGTTTCATTACCATCAATGGTAATCTGCTTACCAGTTCTCTGCCAGAACTTCTTAGCCCTCATGCTAAGTAAAGCAACCTGCCATTTGATGTCCATCTCTTCCAAATCATTATCATCCAACTGATCAAGATCTTCATGAGTTAGAGGAGAACCACTAGTTTGACTAGACATGAATACATAGAATGCCGGATCTCCAAGTCCTGCAACATTCTTTTGTGAACTAGTAGAAGGACCACCATAGATAGCAGTAGAAACACCTTCATCTTCATCTACCTCATCTGACTTACTAATACTAGGAGATGACAAGAGTGCCACATTCCCAGAACTAGTACCATAGATTCCAGACTTCTTTAGACTTTGTTCAACAATTTTGAAGTTATTGAACAAATCATTGAGTTTCATGACTTCAATGTCTGGTTTGTTCATCCAGACAACCACATGAGTATGGAAGTCATCAGGTAGGCTTCTCAAAAACTTCATGTTGAGATCTTCCTTGGCTATCTCAACACCCAACACAGCTAACTGACTGACAAGCTTATGTAATCTTGAGAACAGCTTATCAAGTGATTCATTGCTATTTGAACTAAAGTTTTCAAATTGTTGTTTTAGCAATGTCTTCTGTGTTTTCTTGGTAGTTTCATTACCACCAAACCATGCACAAATCTCTTCAAAAAGAGTTTTTGCATCTGGATACTTGCTAAAAGATAGCATTTGTTCACTAGGAATGGTCATAAGCAATAAGTTTCTTGCCTTTTGATCATTCCTCTTCTGTATCTTTTCATCATTGTTAGATGGTCCAGTATTCCTTCTTCTTTCAGTTTTGCCTTCAAGAATAATATCTGTATAACCTAGTGTAAATGAATCACCATACAGAATGATATCCCAAAGAGCATAATCTTAGACCATGAAATATTGCTCAATTCT
Organism: Artemisia tridentata subsp. tridentata; assembly: GCA_021014915.2. Taxonomy (NCBI): domain Eukaryota; kingdom Viridiplantae; phylum Streptophyta; class Magnoliopsida; order Asterales; family Asteraceae; genus Artemisia; species Artemisia tridentata. Next base: position 9,154,418 of record CP139501.1, on the reverse strand, counting down.
CAACCTCCATAACTCAAACTCATTCTGTTTGATCATGGGCAACTTTGCAGCAACATTTGTAGCAGTATCTTGAACATCCATTTCTTAAGCTTCTTTTTCTAAATCAATAATATCAACCTTGCTCTGATACCACTTGATGGGGTTTAAGATCGATACACTATAAGGTGGTTAAACCTTTTGTACTTCGTGTATATGATATATTGAATGAATATGATTAAGTATGCGGAATCTACTTAATCACACTTAGAAGGTTATTATGGTTATGGAAATGGAACAGTTGTGTTTGTTATATGACAATGAACAATGAAAGCTTATCACCAAACGATTCAATATTATTAAGATAATAATACGAGTGATCTTGAGTTATCACTAGGGTTACAACCTTGAATCTTATGTTTCTATATCTTGTGATATATGTTCTATGTTCTTGAGAGTTATTATCTAAACACTTAACAATTCACACTCTATTAGACACACATATCACTAGTCTAAGATCTTTCTTTTATATCACAAGAAAGATCTTTTACAATATTAATAAGTCTAGTCGAACACTTGCTTTGAGAGTGTCAGTCATTAAGATACAACTTGTATCTATGTTTACAACTTGTTCTGTGAATATAACATTATGACTGATCACATGGGGTAAGATATTATCTACCGTATATTGTTGACTTTAATACACATAATATCTTTTCATACTTATCCGCTCAGCAGCAGAAAGTTAATTACCAGCAGCAATGTTAACACTAGCAGCAGAAACCACCAGCAGCAATGTTAACGCTAGCAGCAGAATCCTTCAGCAACAGAATGTTTAACGCTAGCAGCAGAATCAAACACTAGCAGCAGAAACCAAATGCTCTAGCAGCAGAATCATACTTAGAGTATTTCTTTGAGTAGAACCCGATATTAAACTTCTTGAATATTTAATTCCCAACAGTTACATATTCGGTAAATGGACTAGATTCCCGGTTTGACACTATTGTAAAAATCATACGGCATCGTAAAACTCTACCCACCTTTGAAACGGCTCGCAACATGCTCCTCCTTGAGGAATCTACCTTCAATACTAGCACAAGTGACACATCTTCATTTGACAGTTCCTCCTCGTCACCAACCATTCTCATGGCTACCAAAACTAAACCCAAAGGTACCGCCTCTAAGCCTACAACTACTTTACCTCAATTATGTAACCACTTCAACAAGGGCATGTGTAAATTTGGTGACTGGTGTAAATTTACAAGACTTCCACAATCGATCCGGTCTAACAACCAAAACAACCACTGGTCACATGAATGTTAACAATCAGTACCATCACAATACACCTTCCAAGACTCCACCAGGTCACTACACTGCTCGACAGGCCCAATCCCTATACCAGCCCAATCCCCTTACCCGTCTCACCCAAAAACAAACACCAGTGCCCTTTCCACAGGCCCATGTTGCACCTGTTTACCCAGCCCAACAGTATTGATAGCGCTTAAATTGTACATGTTTTTAAGAGCGTTATCGTAGATTTTATTCATATATATTGATCACTTTTATGAACTTATGGTACTTAGTGAAGTATAATTTCTATTTTAGGTTCATGGAAGCTCACAACAAAGAAAACCAAGAAAAAGACGAAGAACCGATCAATAAACGAAGATTTATGCATATACGAAGAATTCCCGACAAAAGCGAGTCTCTTGGAATATATTCGAGAAGATAAAGTCATGAAGTTGTCACTCCAAAGACTCAATAATTAAGCACAAGAGGGAAAACGAGAAAAGAAATGAAGAAAAGAAGCTAAAACGAAGAAATAATGGAAGACTCGTTGTTCCCGACACACCTCCACCATTTTGGCCATAAGTTGAGCATACGGACTCGGAATTAGTTGATTCAAGCGGCCACGGAAAGCTAAGAGAAAGATCTAAAACTTTCAAGCTGCCAAAATGCTCCAACCGATGGGTTGGAGCCCGCAACCGATCGGATGGAGTCAACTATTTTATCCAACCGATCGGCATGGCCCCGTATCCGATCGGTTGGATGAATCCGACCTCTCCAAGTTATTTTTAATGCTTATTTAAGTATCATTATGCCACAAGTCCGATCATGTCTCCTTAATAACTCAATTCCCTGTCATTTTTATGACACTTGGAGGAGAAGTTTAGCCAAGGCTCTCTCATAAGCTTATATACACCTATTTTGGCCATTTGTGGGAGGCCAATCTCATATCTATCATATAACTCTCATGTAACTCTCAAACTATCTCTCTTAACCACCCCTCACCCTTTTCCAGAGGTGTTGGGGGGTTGGTTTGGTCGAAATTCACAGGAAACAAAGAATAACCCATCAAACAATCCATATATCTCCATCAATCCTTGCTACCAAACACCCTCATCTCTTGTTATATGTTGTTAGTTGAGATTTCCAGAATTTATGGGTTGTAATAGAAGTATTTGGCTTGGTAATGGGCTGTGTAACATTGGAGAATTCATGTGTGAATCCTAGGACTTTGTATTTCATCTTATGAACTTTGGTATCTTCTCTTTTAATATTAAGCATGTTTGGTTCTTTGATTGTGTTGATGATGTGATTATTCTTATTTGTTTTGTCTTGTGAATGATGTCTTAATACTTGTTTGATTCATATGATAACTTGTGATAAAGGGATGTTTGGATATTTGTAGTGTTTGTTTGGATTATGATGATAACATCATATTTTGTTAAATTGGATCTTGTTATTGTTTATTGTTTTGATTAATCATTGTTGGGTCTATATGTCGAAAGGATTCTCAATAGTGGTTGATTTCAATTCATTAGTCGACGAATGTTTTGGTCTTGTACTTTGTGACGATTGTATGAGAAACTTAATAAACATAACAAGTGAAAGTTTAATTTAGATTAAGGGTCGAAAGGCATCTTTTGAATATATGTTCTAATCATTTTTCAAGTAAATGGAACTTCACGAATTAATAACATCAAAGTCTAAAGTTCGAAAGGATTCTTTCTTGTTATAGGCATAAGGCTCATGACATGACCATTTGATTGAGGCTTATACATATTTGATTTATAAAACACTAAATTATTATTGGTTCTAAAGGTCGTAAGGATTACTTTTGATAATATGTTTTCCAAACTAACCATCCTAATATCCATGTGATCATTTGTCCAAACATGTATGTTCTTTGTGTGATTGTTCTTATATTTCTTTTCTTGTTGGTTTGATTCGTGACAATCATAACCATCAACTTGTTACTTGCTTAAACAAACAAACGAAACTTGAGTGCAACCAAGTCTCTTGAGATGACCTTGACTTACCAACCCCAATACTACATACGACTAGGGTATACTTTCCCGAATGTGTTCCTAGTTAGTCGGTAATTCTTGTTTATAAATTTAAAACCTCGTGCGAACGCATCAAGTTTTTGGCGCCGCTGCCGGGGACTTGTTTTGCACTTGTTTGTTCATTTGATTGTCTTCTTGATTGATATATTGTTTGTTTGTTTCCTTGCATGATAATTCCGGCATCGTCACCATCAAGGATTTGGTTTTTGTTCTTAGGGGTTTGTTTGTTTGCTTGTTTGTTCGTTTGCTTGATATATTGATTGATTTCTTGTTTGCTTATTTGTTCGAATGCTATATTTCTCTTGCTCATAAATGATTGTTTCTTTGCTCTTGTTTGATTGCTCTTGCTTGCTTGTTTGCTCATGTTAATTGCTTAATTGCCTCCCTTACGTTTTGATTCAAAAAATTTTAATTTCTCAACTTTTGCTTAATGATCTTGGCATCAAAATCAAGTGTTTTGGTGTTGGGATTTGGTTTCATGTGTTCTAAAAATGCTCATTCAAATGTTTGCTCTCAAAGTTTGTGCTCGAATTGCTTGCGGAAAAAAAATAAATAAAAAAAATAAAAATAAAAAAAACCACCAATTGTGTTTGACTTGTTTTTCTTATTTGTCTTATTTTGTTTTTCTTATCTGATCTACATTCCGTGTTTTTCTTTCGTTTAATCTATAAAAGTTTAAAAGTTTAAACATGTTTGCTCTATAAAAAAAATTAATAAAATTAAATTAAAAAAAATAATAAAAAAAATACCGAGCCTTCTATCCGATCGGTTTGACATCCAACCGATCGGCTAAGCCCAAACCTAAAAATATTTCATCCCAACCGATTGGTTAGATACTCTGACCGATCGGCTGGACCAACCGGTAAAAAAAATGTTATTTTCATTTTTCGTATTTTGTTCTTGTGTGTTTGTGTTTAGACCGAATAAGTTTAAATGTCTTTTGGTTTCTGCAAGAGTATCATTTCTTTTATTCTACTTAAATTTGATTTTTTTTGTTTTTTTCATTTTAAATTTTGTTAATTTAGTACGTTGTGAATAAATAAGTACTTGTTTTAAAAATAAAAATGTTTTGAACTTTGTGGTTATGTTCACTGGAAACCCTTACGAGACTTCACTCGTCCACTCGGGCCACCGAGGGGTTTAAAAGGCTTGTTGCATACGCTAAATGCAACCGTGATGCCTATGAAAGTGAGTTTTAGAATTTTACGCGTTTTTTGTAGTTTAGTTTATTTTTGCAGATTTAATAAGCTCTTGGAGATTGGATTATTGGTGATATTATACTTAGTGTGGAGATGTTTTGTTGAATGAGAAATTGATTGATCTCATAAGCTTATGCTAGCATTTGCTTAGCACCTTATCATATGGAGTTCGATTGTGATTTCTTGGCCCGGGAAGTTTCGTTTCTCTTGGACTATTTATTTATTTTGGACAAAGCTTAACTTAAGTGTGGGGGGAAGTAAATAGAAAAAACGAAACTACTTTTCAAATTTATAATTTTTGGGGCCAATTTAAAATTTTGTATACTTGTTTGTGTTGGAGTATGCTCGTGTCATAATTACTAATTATATGGCTAGACATATGTGAGCCTATGGGGTCACACACTTATACACAGAGACACCATTTTAGAGATTGTATTTATCGTATTTACAATATATAAACGACTACGTAACTTGGGATCGATAACGGGCTACTAATAACTAAGCTAGTACTTAGTTTATTGGATTGGACCAACAAATGGGCAAGCCCATTTGAAGCTCCATAAGGCCGGCCATGGTTAAGAGAACAAGAGAGAAAGATCAAGGGGTTAAGTGTAACTTTTCCTTGATTATCTCCTAATTGATTTGTCATTAAGGAGATGGATTATTAAAATTAATAACTAACCAACTTTCTCTCCTCTTCCTCTCCTTAATAACCATGAAATAAAACATACCCATATTAGGGGTTTGTGGTTTTAGATCTCATCTAACCTTATTCTAATGTAGTTCAAGGCTAGATCGCGTGTTACGGGGGTTTAGACTAGCATCGGGTGGTGATCGATGACGTGTAGTGTGGATCAAGCATAGAGGTGATCTCCTTTGATCACTTGGTTTCATACTTGGTTCGTGTATATTGGTGATGGTGACCATACGATTCTACCGATCATGCTACAAAGGTATAAAACATGTTTGTTTAATTTGTTTTTAATTTAGATTGATCATATGGCTATATAGATCCTTGTATGGTGATGTTTTTCCGCTGCGTTTATAATATTAATTGTTAATTTATATTTTACATCACCTATAGTGGTATCAGAGCCATCATATGTTGTCATATGATCATCTTGTATGCATAAAAATGGCTAAAAACATGTTTTTTAATGGATTTAAAAGTGGGATTTTAAAACAGCCCCTAGGGCTTATATATTATGAATATTTCGACTTTAATAAGGTCTTAAGATCTGGACTTTTTGATCCTATGGCCATTTGTTATGCATACGTTGTTTGTTTACTTGATCGGTACCCGTAAAATGGCCTAAAAACGCGTTTTTTGGAAGATTTTTAACCCGATTTCAAATCAGCCCATGAGGCTTATTTTTCTGTGGTAAAATGGTGTTAATAAGGTCCTAACATCAGTGGGGTTTGAGTCTTTGGCCATTTGTCACGCGTACCATTCGGGGTTTTAATTCTTGTTAATTATTTCTTCGATTCGTTGGCTAACAATTTATTTCTTGTTATTTATTTTGTTATCCATGGCAAATACATGCATGTTTGTCCATGGAGTTAGCCAACACCATGTAATAATATTTATTTGAATGTATTATTATGTGTTCATATGCAAAGCCGATGAAAACCTAGACCACTTGTGCGTTGTGATTGTGATTGTTGGTTGTTTTTTTTTTTTTTTTTTTCTTGTTTTGGGGTTTGCCATTGTTTCGGCACTTTTGTAATGTAATTCATTTTTGGTGTAGCCAATGTTTGGGCATTTTACAGTAGATACAAAGTATATTAGATGTATTTTACTTTATATATATTGTAACCGAATGCTTGGAAGCAAATGGCGAAAGAATGAAGAGTTGTAGACCGAAAGTAGCTGCTGGACATCTGTTGGGAAAAAGCGATTTGCTATTGATTGGTAAGGTATTTTTGGCTAAATTTTTTGGTGCAGGTCCACAAGACATAGGGCTACAACTTTGTCAACTGGGCCGAATCATGAGGAGGTGATCTTCCTGGGCATTTGGGCCGCGCAAAACAGAAAAACTGGGCTGACAGAATCAAGTTTTCATGTGCATTATGGGCCTTTACTTGCCCATGATTGTCTTGGGGCAAGTGGGAGCCCTCCATGTGGTTGTGATATATGTCTCTAGTTGACTCTTGGTTCTTGTGATGGCTCACAAGACCAAGCATAGGATTTTCATCGGTTGAGGCTTTGCATATTATGGTTGTATGTTTGTTTGGTTGTTTTTTGTATGGTTGTGACTACATGAAAAACGAAAATTGTTTTCATAAAACTTGAAACAAGACATAAACCATTTTGAACTAAGTCTTATGATTTAGTTTAACTAAGTTTAAATATGATTTGAAACTTAAAAATCATTGTTTTCTAAATAAACACTTAAACAAGTTAAGGTTGTTTATTCATTTATTGTATTGTCCAAACTTAATAATCCACTTAGGATTTATATTAGTCTTGAAAATGGACAACTTGACACATATAAATTAAAACAATGATTAGACTTAAGTTAAGAAATGTTTTTAACTTGTGCTACGAAGAATGAATGCATGCTTCTTTCGTACACGGTTTTGATTCACATCAAAATATTTTACCCGTCAAAATTTAAGTCGTGCCGTCCAATTTTGAGGACACTTGCAATTACTTTTTGCCTATGCGTGGGACCTAGGTTGAATTGTAACCCAAGGTGACTATTCTCTATGTGTGAGACCTAGATATATTATCACACGTTTTCAAATTGGATGACTTAATCGAGTTAAGCGGTTAGACCTTGACCCGAGGCAAAGATGGGACTAAACATGCCTACATGACACTAGCTGTTTGACACTAGATGCCATGAGTCCCATAAGGATCTAAGAGTTGTACATGTAATACAATTGGTGATCGTCGCCTACCAATTGAATCTACTATTGCTAGCAGATCAACTGATGTGATAGTAGAAGCACAATGTGGATCTTAGCCTTTTCGTAAATTAATTGTTTTATATTATAAACATGGGGTAGTTAATTTAAAAAGGATAATTATCGAAAATACTAAAATTGAACTTTGTAAATTCAATTAATGAATTAATGCAACACAACCGTAAACAAAAGTTTGTTCTTTTCTTGTTAAAAGTACGAACTGAGTCATTCTTTCCTTGTATGAAAGAGACTTGTTCCTATCCTTTTTCTTTATGAGGAAAAGCCATAATAGGAATATTTGAATTTTCCTAATTCTAATAAAACTCAAAGAACACATACTCTAGAAATCGTGATGTCTTGTAAAAGTCAAAACGGTTAAGTATGGTTACACATCTTATTCCTTCAACGTTGTTTTATAACCCTAGTTTCGGTTTTGAAACATTGTAGAAATATAAGATATTTGGATAACTAAAGAACACGTTTTCTATAGCTACCAAACTAAAATGAGTTTAAATAATTAGAATATGAAAATATCAATAAACCGCAAAGTGGTAAAGGCAATTACTAGCATGATTACCTAGCAGTTTGTCTTAACCCAATAAATCTATTGTGGTACTACATACCCTTGTGGTATGGTAGACCAAGTATGGAGGAAATGCATGCCTATTTTCAAGTTAAAATAGCAATGATGGCTAGCCCATCATCTATATGTTAGAACTTGATGCACTTCCTTGAATACCTAAGTACATGTTTACTAGTCAAAGTGACTCACATTAGCAATAATGTGTAGATATTCAATGAAAGAAGGAAAGTATCTAATCGCCGCTCACTCTCCACTGGTGACGAAACACATGTAATGTTGTCTAATCCAGTGGGAGCTACGTGATTATATTACTGGTGACGAAACACATGTAATGTTGTCTAATTCAGTGGGAGCTGTAAGCTTTATTACCTTGCAAGTTGCCCATCTTATTTCTAGATTGTCTTGAAATAATACATTACTTTCCACATGTCAAGCATCATAGTTTATATAAGAACCATTGCATAAATTTTATAAGATTACTTGTCGCGTTCCTGATGTTGCTTCCTGAAATGTTCTGTATAAAATTGTTATGCATGATTCATTATTAAAACGATAAAGTTCTACATATCTATATTTTGATTTTGACTAAAAATCATATGTTATCTTAGACATTGTCATATTGCTCATACAAACACAAGAGCGTAGTGGTGCTTGTATACTCTCGTGATGTTGTGCCATGCACAAGTGGGAGAAATCTCAATTGTGTGCAAGGTACAACATATAACAATATGACTAATAATTTTTCTTGACTGAAAGGTAAGAAACTAAGATTCTACTAGGACTTCTACACATAAAATGTAGGTTGCCCTAATTAGAACAAATATCAAGATAACATGAAAAGCTACTTCAACATATTCACTGAATCGTTTAGTAAGTATGATTATGTTTTCTTGTAAAGCCATAATCATGAAGTATGAAATTAACTTGAATTTACAATTGAGGCCAAGTGTCGGCGCTCGTAATTACTTTAGTTGAATATGTTTAGGTCTCTTGTAAAGACACAAACATAATTTCCGTTAATTGTTGAAAGACTTATAACGTAAAGTAAGACGTTGATTTGTTATGTCTTCGTGTTAAGACATGTACACTTACGACGTATAATATTGAATGTTTATGTTTTCTAGTCAAAACATACACATGATGTAAAGTATGCAGTAGGCTAAAATTACTATTAATACCATCTGGTTTGACTTGGTTGGTAGATATGTAAGCCCAAAAGTATAAGTTCATCTAATGAGTTGTGTGATAGTCTCACAACATCAGTCCTCATGGAATACCACAACTTTATGGTATGTCCATCATGGAAAATCAAACACTATTGATATTGTTTGATCTTTGATAACTTAAACTGTTTTACCTCCAAAGCTATCAAGGTTAGAAATTGGATGTGCCATGTGTACACTCAATATGATTCCAACCCAGAAGGAATTTAAGACACCATTGTATTATGGCATGGGATGAATCTCATTATGTCTTAATTGAAGTTCTGAATTTGTTAACTACTTAAGAGTAAGTAATTAACAAACTAGAGTCAAGAACTAACGGTGTATTTTGGATGTCCCACTTGAAAACAATTTATTGTTACTCAAGATGCTTAGTATTTAGAGATTAGTCTCTACATACAAAAGCAAGTGGGAGTACCTTTAGACCTTGAAGTTGTTCAAGAACTAAATACACAACCTTCTGAGTACACTTGCTAATGTCATACTAAGGTTGAACATGGATATGTTAAACCATAGATTGATATCTCTCATTCATAAATCCACAAGGATACCTCTTGCACCTGAATGATATAGTTTTTATATCAATGCTGAGGGACATAAGTTAGAGGATCATGGTGAACCTGCTAACTACTGAGATGCATTATCAGATATTGTATCTGATGAGTAGCTCAAAACTATGAATGTTAAGATGCAGTCCTTGAAAGACAATCACTCGTGGAGTTTGATTGATCTCTTACTAATCAGTTAGACTGTGAGGTTAAGAATGAGTTTCTTGATGAGAAGACTCAAAAGGACAAACTTGTACACACATTTAATGCACGTGTAGTAAATGGAGTTTACTCGTACTCAATAAATTGACTATGATTAAATCTTCCTAGCTACAAACATTAAATGTATAAAGACAATTAATTGTCATACCTGATTTCATGTATATGAAATATGACAATAGGATATCAAAACACTTTTCTTGTTGATTACCTTTGCGAGGACGATGAGTAATCAAAAGGGTTTATGAATCCATGTAATCTTTATTAAGTATACAAGATAAAAGAATCCATGTGTGGGTTAGATCATGCATCTAGGAGCAGAGATCTTGTGTTAATCATAAAATCATTAACTTGATTTTGATTAATAAGATTACTCCTAAGTACACTGAGAGCAAGTTGGAGCATTTTATTTATTTTCTTAAATCTCATATGTCATTGACATATTAGAAACAATATTCCACCTAAGCTAGACTTTAATCCTTAGCTTGGAATGAAGTTTCTCTTGAGGGATTTATAAAATAAAACATATAACCTTGTTATATATATATGTTTATTAGAATAAACATAAGCGGTTATTAAGTCTAAACACAATATGACACGTTGTTGAGGGGAGTCTCAATGATCAATCTTACTTGATGAGATAGAACACATGATTGGAAATCTTAAGTTTGACTGAAGGATTCATCATGTAAGTCATATTAAGTATTGGACTATATATTTATCATTTGCATGAATGCAAGATGAGTTGATAACAACCAATATCTAAGTGAAAGTCATTAGATAATTGTTAAACGAACATTATATTGGACCTACATAGGACCAAAGATATGTTCAAACGTTTACGGATAATTGAGGAGCTTTGTTTTGTTTGCATACGCTGATGCTTATTTAACTGAGATAATACTCAACCCTAGTCATGGTAGGATGTCATCATGAATGCTGACATTGCTGACTAGATGTGCTTGACTGAGAGCATTAATGCGTTATACATTAAAAGAATAAGAATACTTTATAGTTTGAGAAACTATTCAGATGACTATCTAAAGTAGGTGTTTTGCTGGCTTCAAACACCCTATGGAATGTATTGTTGCGATACTCGTCTTGTACTTGAATGTGCACATACAAAGGACAATCATCATTCAAACCTTTCATGAGTTTTGAAACAAGTATTCTCAAAGTATACTCAGATGACTACTTGTTGTCTTGTATAACATGATTCGATCATGGTGGGAACATCGGATCCCGACCTATGAGTAGTCTTATGCATATCTGTTTTTAGTATTTGGATAATGGAACTGTAAGCAGTCGTATTATACAATGAATTGATATACCGGGTATGATCGTCTTCATTTATACTACTGTGTTCTATATTTGCATGTTTAATCCATGAATAATTTATTTATTCTAAAATTATCCATTGTCGGTTGACGATACGGGAGTATCATCAAATTAAGACAAATGTGAGCGTGTTGGTGATTTATTTGCCACACTCACATGTTGTTCATTGGGATGAACATTGGATTGACCCAACCTACGAGTATTCACTACATGGATCATCGTCAATAGTGAATCTCGCAAGAGGTTATGTCTCTTATCCTCAGACTTGAGATGCAAGCAGGTCTTGCACGTGTGGAATTTCATTCTTTGATATGGTTAAACGCTATCTTGAATAAGGTAGTTATAAAAGCCATTATCAGGAGTGATATGAAGCATGTGAATGACACGTGTAGTCAAAATGGGATTTGTTCCTCCACTTGTTTTGGAGTTAGATACTATTGGGCCCCTTGATGAATTGAACAGATGTTTGTATGGCCGTACCCAAATGAGATTAAGATGAATCTTAATTCACTTGGTAATCTTGTTCAATATCTATATCGAGAAACATAATAGTTGAACTATTAGAATGACATTTGATTGCGTGGTTTTGTAACCTTACAACAGGTTTTACCTCTCGAGGGATCCCAAGAGGCTTACAACCCCACCAGGCAGTGTACCTGACCGATGTAGTATAGTGTAGTGGTAAGTACGGGGGATTGATCGTTCTCCACAGGGAATAGTGTTCGTTAGGTATGAAAGGCTACTCTAATTAGGTCTAAGGGTTGAGGAAGATTCTTTTTTATGTTTTTATAGTTTTTATGAAAGCAAGTAAAATCTCGGGTTTGAAGGAGTGGGCGGAATTAGTTGCTAGTCAACTAACCCAAATTACTACGAATGCAAATAAAATAAAATAACAAAAATGAAATGTGGTGAGAAACTTATGTGTAGAGAAATGTGTTTACTTAGATTTCCTTACTCCCTAACTATCTTTTACCGGTTAATTAGTGTGTATTAGTCGCGTGGATGACGGGTGTATTCCTTAATACCATTCGTGGGGTGGCGTACTTACTTCCCCAACTTTACAAGCTCCTACTTCACTCCTATGTCGAGCCGGCTAGGAAGCTCCTAACATGGGATCACTAGAATTCGCTTGTGCATTAAATACAACCATAAAAACCTTTAGTACGCATTTGGTTCATGTTTCTTAAGACGTTCAAGCAAGTTACCGAATAGGAAGTTAGCCAGTTTTCTTAAGCCTAACATAGATAAACAATCATCCAATACAACTAACAACACACTAACAACCAATAATCAATAGCTAGGTTTCATTAGATCTAAGCAAACACAAGATAAATTTAGCCTAACATGTTAAACAAAAGACAAGAATAAGATAGAATCAAACAACACATAGACATATTGAATGATTAATTGATAACTTATCTTTCAATGAAACATGGAAGATCTCAAGGCAAAAAGCCCTGAAAAAGTAGCTAAAATCGTCTTAGGGTTTTATCCCAAAATTCCACACACTAAGCTCTCTCTAATGACAAAAAATTAGAAAACTATATATAGATTTTTGGATCTGACGGCGTCACCTTATGGAGTGTGACGCCGTCACCTCGCCGCTTTTAGGGTTCCCGGATGACCTTCTTGACGCCGTCCCTCTTTAGCTCTTCAAAAATCCATTCTGGCTTATCAAGGCTTGACGCCGTCTAACCATGAACGTGACGCCGTCCCCTTATGATTTAAGCCGTGACGCCCTTGATCAAGTTAAAGCGTGACGCCATCAGAATTCACATGCTATTTTCACTGGCCCGTCATGAGTAAATTTCACATCCAACTTTTCTTGCCAAGGCATGACGCCGTCCAGAGTAAAGTCTGACGCCGTCAAGAGTAACTTTTAGCCGATTTTTGAGACTTTGTCGTTTTCTTCACTTTAATGCTCCAAAAACGTCCAAAATGCCTCCTTTTCCAGATTTCTCCTCAAAAGTACCTAAAATGACAAAAGAAACGATTTAGGGCAATATTTGATCAAATAAATACGATTTAAGGCTTAAATGACCCCTTAAAAGCGGTACACTTTTCGCTTCATCAAATACCCTTACACTTGAGATTTGCTTGTCCTCAAGCAAATGCGCTTTTATTCTAATCAAAATATAAGTTAGGGGTCATTTAATGCTAATATAAAAGTAATTACAACAAATAATCGTTCCACTTCAATCATAATAAGCACGGAGATTATAAACTAGCACCTCACAAGTAGTGTTTAGATACTCACATCTCTCAAGTGTCATCAAAATAAATCTCATAAATGAAAACGGATAATATCTCTCACTACCTGTCATAGCAAATAGATTACCATAGGCTTGGGAAAGGATCGAAAACCTCCTCCACTAGGCGTAAGCACCTAAGATAAACTATCAAAGAGGGCTTTTAAATGGGTTATAACGTTAGGTGTAGGGAAAAGGAAACACGGTTTTGTTGGATAAAGGATATTTTACGGGTGGCGAGTTAAAAATCTTGATCAATTACATGTACTATACAATGTTGCTAAGCCAAGACTAGACTCGATCTTAAGCTAGAAACGAAATAACAAAATAACAAAAATATAAAACAAACATAAAATAAAACGGGATGGTAGTCCGTATGTTTTTTCTATTTTTCTTTTTCTCATTTTTTTGTATTTTTCTTGATTTTTTCGATTTTTTTTTTTTTTTTTTTTTTTTTTTTTTTTTTGATCATACACTTTTACCCTACCATCCAAAATAATACATCATAGGGGCATTGCATCCCCCTTACACTTGAATTTTTACATAACTTTACAAATACTAATCTAATGACTCGAATTAAGATAATTGAAAAACTTGGAGTACTTTTAAAACATTTAGCACATATGGGGGTAATAAATGATGTTCTTCCCCATTACTCCATTACACTAGTACTTTACCCGTGAGTCCCAATCGTCCCAAAACAATATGTACAAGGATATGACTCGACTTAGCAACCATGTAATCAACTAGATAATTAACTTGGGTTTAAACAAATGTTGTAACAATAATGCACTAAAAATGAGTGCATACAAGGTAGGCTAAGGCGATTTGGGTGTACATTTAAGTGGGGTGTAACAAATTCTTCCTTTAAGTAAAATGCTTAAAGGTCGAAACGAAAAGATAGGCTCTGAGGGGTGTACTAGGGGTATCGTGTACTAAAAATGAGTACAACGCAAAGGGTGTGGGAGAATTACTTGACCAATGTAGCCAAAATAATTATAACAAAAACACAGGTGTAAAACAATGGGTTAATCCTAATGCCTCTTATCATGTAGTAAATCTAACTACACGAATGTAGTCTCACTTGTGGCCTCGGAATGGTCCTAACGGAAGTTCTAGAATCTAAGTGCTACCGGTACACACATCATAGCATAAATGCTTTTCCTACCAATTCTAGGGGCGAACCTCACATATTTGGGGGTGGAAAATTTTTTAGTGGTACGGTTTTTGTGCTAGTCATATAACTCCTATCCATGAGACGCTCATTAAGATCAAAGTTTCACTCCTATGTGTTGTAAAAAATTTTAAATTTGGCACTAAAATTACCTTAACAAGTATTTCTCTCAGTTTTATTACACATCTACTATTAAACAAACAAAAATCAAGCGCAATTGTATTCTCTAAAATCGTACTTTTACCCTCCCCTTACACTTAAGATGAACATTGTCCCCAATGTTCAAATAACAAGATGTAAAAGTAAATAAGGTAAAAGAATGAAATCAAATACTCCCCTGATTCGTTCGGTGGATAAAGAGGTAACATGGTTAGATCTTCTTCCAAGAGAATGTAGAAGCTCCAAGACTAATGCATCGTCAAAAGCTTGATTCCACAAACATCTCCTTGTCCAAAATAACCTGTTAATCCTGAGAAAACAAACAAGAAAAACCAAAGCATCAAACCGAACAAAGACAACTCACAACTAGGTGTAATTCCAGACTTAGAAATAAAACAATTAAAGATATAATGCTTGTGGAATGAATGTTTTGCAGATTCCTGGAGTTTATAAGTTAGAGATTTAATAAAAACTTTTTATGATTCCGGTAGAAAAACAAAACTTTCAAAAATTTCAGAAAATTAAAACCTGACGCCATCAGGTTGTAAGGCCTGACGCCGTCAGAAATGATCTGACAGAATTCTCATGTTAAGTTTCCGAAAAATTTCTGGAAAAACCTATACCTTACTTCCTGGAATTCCTGCAAAACTTCATTATGACTCGATACAAGCATTTGACTCAAACAAATACTAATATGCATGCTTATATCTCATTGTTATCGTTCATGTTCAATCTTGTTCTTAAAAACAAATTTGGATTTCCCTTACACTTATCTTTTGCAAAATACCTTTATATGTAGTTAAGACGAAGTTAAAAACAAAATAAAGCATTTTCACAATTTATATTTGAGACATGAACAGTAAACAAAAAGAATAAGAAATGCATACGGAAACAAATAAAATTAAATAAACAAACAATCAAACAAATAAAGCAAATAAAGCTTGGGTTGCCTCCCAATAAGCGCTTGTTTTTGTTCGAGTCACGAGCCTGACTCTACCCTTATTTAACAAAAATAGGGGAGGTTTTCCCTACACTTAGGATTAAGTGCGGGTGAAAGTAGCGATACACACCCTTAGGGTGTGAATATGCCACGTGAGGTGAAGGGGGTGAGTGAATGGCTTCCTTCATCCTAAAACTACCCGGATAATATTGGTTGATGGGTGGGTCGATTCCTCTTTTTTCTCCTAGATGTAAATCTAAGGATGAAAAGTTGTGTAAAGGTTGAGGTTCCAATTCATCAACACTAGGAAATCCCTTAGAACTATGAGTAAGGTCATCACTAAAAGTGTGCAAACCTATATCCTCTAGTTGTGCTTGGTCCAAGGGTTCTACCTCCATCGGGATTCCTAAAGTCTCTTCTACTTCTTCCGGGTAAGTCACGGGCGGTGTGGGTGCCTCAAATGATGGTTGAGTATTTTGTGGGCTTATGGTGTTTACCTCATCATTCCACGTGTCAAGATCACCTATATCCTCGTCAATTATTTTCTTAGGTAGTGATAATAACAAACCTAGTGCTTCATCCAACTTATGGTTTATTGATACGGCTCTATCCACAATTCCTTGGCAAACTAGGTCGCTTTTCCTATTAGCCTCACTAAAACAAGATCCTAAACATGGAGGTTGTTCATAAGAATCTATCCTAGGTGAAGGCTCATATGATTCATAAGTGTCTCTAAATGAGGTATTTTGAACTTCTTGGTGTTCTAGCCACTCAACCATATCTTGCGATCTTAGAAATCTAAGTGAAAAGTCCATTTGAAGCAAATTACAAACAAAATCACCAAGAAAAGATAGACTACGAGAAAGCTACAAAATAAAAAGAAAAAATCTCACTTGATAGGAATCTTGTGAGTAGACCTAATAAAAATAAAATTTCAACCTAAGCAATAACTACTCCCCGGGCTGCGGCGCCAAAAACTTGATTGCGTGGTTTTGTAACCTTACAACAGGTTTTACCTCTCGAGGGATCCCAAGAGGCTTACAACCCCACCAGGCAGTGTACCTGACCGATGTAGTATAGTGTAGTGGTAAGTACGGGGGATTGATCGTTCTCCACAGGGAATAGTGTTCGTTAGGTATGAAAGGCTACTCTAATTAGGTCTAAGGGTTGAGGAAGATTCTTTTTTATGTTTTTATAGTTTTTATGAAAGCAAGTAAAATCTCGGGTTTGAAGGAGTGGGCGGAATTAGTTGCTAGTCAACTAACCCAAATTACTACGAATGCAAATAAAATAAAATAACAAAAATGAAATGTGGTGAGAAACTTATGTGTAGAGAAATGTGTTTACTTAGATTTCCTTACTCCCTAACTATCTTTTACCGGTTAATTAGTGTGTATTAGTCGCGTGGATGACGGGTGTATTCCTTAATACCATTCGTGGGGTGGCGTACTTACTTCCCCAACTCTACAAGCTCCTACTTCACTCCTATGTCGAGCCGGCTAGGAAGCTCCTAACATGGGATCACTAGAATTCGCTTGTGCATTAAATACAACCATAAAAACCTTTAGTACGCATTTGGTTCATGTTTCTTAAGACGTTCAAGCAAGTTACCGAATAGGAAGTTAGCCAGTTTTCTTAAGCCTAACATAGATAAACAATCATCCAATACAACTAACAACACACTAACAACCAATAATCAATAGCTAGGTTTCATTAGATCTAAGCAAACACAAGATAAATTTAGCCTAACATGTTAAACAAAAGACAAGAATAAGATAGAATCAAACAACACATAGACATATTGAATGATTAATTGATAACTTATCTTTCAATGAAACATGGAAGATCTCAAGGCAAAAAGCCCTGAAAAAGTAGCTAAAATCGTCTTAGGGTTTTATCCCAAAATTCCACACACTAAGCTCTCTCTAATGACAAAAAATTAGAAAACTATATATAGATTTTTGGATCTGACGGCGTCACCTTATGGAGTGTGACGCCGTCACCTCGCCGCTTTTAGGGTTCCCGGATGACCTTCTTGACGCCGTCCCTCTTTAGCTCTTCAAAAATCCATTCTGGCTTATCAAGGCTTGACGCCGTCTAACCATGAACGTGACGCCGTCCCCTTATGATTTAAGCCGTGACGCCCTTGATCAAGTTAAAGCGTGACGCCGTCAGAATTCACATGCTATTTTCACTGGCCCGTCATGAGTAAATTTCACATCCAACTTTTCTTGCCAAGGCATGACGCCGTCCAGAGTAAAGTCTGACGCCGTCAAGAGTAACTTTTAGCCGATTTTTGAGACTTTGTCGTTTTCTTTCACTTTAATGCTCCAAAAACGTCCAAAATGCCTCCTTTTCCAGATTTCTCCTCAAAAGTACCTAAAATGACAAAAGAAACGATTTAGGGCAATATTTGATCAAATAAATACGATTTAAGGCTTAAATGACCCCTTAAAAGCGGTACACTTTTCGCTTCATCAGTTGAACTATTAGAATGACATTTGATCCATGTCTAATGTTCAACACGGTATCTGTAACAAAAGGATAGATGACATATAAACCATCTAAAATGAGACGTTTAAGAAACTAACCTCACATATTTCTAGGGGCATTGGCGTGTTGCTAGACGCTAACCATTGCTTGTATAATTACTTGATTATTATGAAGTCGCAAGTGGGAGCTGTTGGAGTATGCTTGTGTCATAATTACTAATTATATGGCTAGACATATGTGAGCCTATGGGGTCACACACTTATACACAGAGACACCATTTTATAGATTGTATTTATCGTATTTACAATATATAAACGACTACGTAACTTGGGATCGATAACGGGCTACTAATAACTAAGCTAGTACTTAGTTTATTGGATTGGACCAACAAATGGGCAAGCCCATTTGAAGCTCCATAAGGCCGGCCATGGTTAAGAGAACAAGAGAGAAAGATCAAGGGGTTAAGTGTAACTTTTCCTTGATTATCTCCTAATTGATTTGTCATTAAGGAGATGGATTATTAAAATTAATAACTAACCAACTTTCTCTCCTCTTCCTCTCCTTAATAACCACAAAATAAAACACACCCATATTAGGGGTTTGTGGTTTTAGATCTCATCTAACCTTATTCTAATGTAGTTCAAGGCTAGATCGCGTGTTACGGGGGTTTAGACTAGCATCGGGTGGTGATCGATGACGTGTAGTGTGGGTCAAGCATAGAGGTGATCTCCTTTGATCACTTGGTTTCATACTTGGTTCGTGTATATTGGTGATGGTGACCATACGATTCTACCGATCACGCTACAAAGGTATAAAACATGTTTGTTTAATTTGTTTTTAATTTAGATTGATCATATGGCTATATGGATCCTTGTATGGTGATGTTTTTCCACTGCGTTTATAATATTAATTGTTAATTTATATTTTACATCACCTATAGTTTGCCCTTGTGATCTAATTGTTTTCACGCTTTTAGGATAATATATTAGAATAACTGGATCAATCCACTGGTGAAATCTGTAATTTTGAAAAATTAAGATGTGTCCCGATTAATATTGCAATCCATTCTGGGATCGATAACATTTGCTAGCACATATTATAGCCCTTTCCACTAATATGTGAGGATTTGAGCCTGTTTCGTATATAGCATACATCTTTTATGCTTGGATCTTTTGCTATGAGTTTGCCGGTGATTTTATTTATTCTAGAACTTGTACTTGTAAATCATTACCAGACCGCAGTAAGATCGCATTCGTGTGATATAAGTGTATTCGTGTGATAAAGAGGCATCCTTAGGAATAAAACCAAATGGCCATCCGTTTACAAAATAATTTTTGCTAACCACATCGGTTAGTTAACCTCGTATTTGGAACCCATTTGTTAGCGTTTATCTTTAGCGCTAGATACCCTTAGTTACACCATCCGAGCCATCCTTTTCATTTTTGATTAAATCCAGAAAAGTACAAAAATATTTTACACTTTAAGCTTTAGCCTAACCCTTTGTCAAAGTCTAAATGGTGGGTTGCTAGTTGCTTGGTTGTTGGATTATTTTTTATGATTATTAGTTAGCCACGCTTTGCCATCCGTGCGTGCCATTCCGACAAAGACGAAGACTGCAGCTTCTTATTTATATTTTTGTGGTGTATGCTTATACGAAGTGGGGGGGGGGGGGGAGATGTGTATGTATGAAGAAGAAGAAAAAAAGTATAAAATAATAATAATAATAAAATAATAATAATAATAATAATAATAATAATAATAATAATAATAATAATAATAATAATAATAATAATAATATAATAATAATAATAATAATAATAATAATAATAATAATAATGATAATGATAATAATAATAATAATAATAATAATAATAATAATAATAATAATAATAATAATAATAATTAAAAAAAAAAAAAAAAAAAAAAAAAAAAAGATGAAAATAAGTCATCGCAACTATAAGGTGACAATTATAGCTAATGGGCTATATATGAAGATGAAGAAGAAAGTTATGTGATATGTTGTTAGCCAATGAGGTAAATATGAGGAATATTATTATGGCGAATCGATGTATCGATATGGGAAAGTTCAAAGAAGAGAAAGTTGTTAACTATAATAATTTACGGGTTTGCGGTTTGTTCGGTAACTAGCAACAATGGGACTTAGACTTGATATTATTTTTCTTTTAAAACCAATTTCATAAATACTCCCATGCCTTATCCCTACCCTTACCAAATTACTTTATTCGTTGTTAGCTTTCGAGCATCCGGATATAGTGATGGCTTTGTGAAAATATGTAGTGCATTAATATTTTAGTGACCATCCGGTTTTTGAGTGATCGAATGACGCGCCAGCGATCTAGTGTGTATTTTGGTGACCATCCTTTATGTGAATAGCGCGCCAGAAATCCAAGATATGCCCTAGTGACCATCCGTTGTTCGAGTAAATTAAGAATTCGCGCTAGCAATCTAATATGTTCTTGTATGAGATATTTAAACATAAGCCTGGTACAACCTCGAAGCCTGTACATTACAACCCGAATAAAAGACCTCTTTAGATGTTTACACTTGGCGCTTACGCCACGTCGGTGGAGTTTTGTTTCTTGTACAAGCCTATGGTAATAAACGGATCATGACTGAGCAATGAGTGTGATTTCTCTTATATAGACTCCACTACCTAAATAAATGAGCGATTGAGTGAATTATACTTCGTTTCTTTTTCGTGAGGTGTTTAGAAATGTTACTCAAGCAAGAAAATCTATGGGTATTGTCATACATCTCGGTTTTTCACCATAACGCTTAAAAATGATGAATCGTATCTTATACTTGTACTTGGTAGATTTGCATCATAATTTTTATAATCATTTTTCATGCACCATGTGGGATCTATTTTTCTTAATATTTTCTTGAGGGCAAGCAAACCCTTAAGTGTGGGGGAGTTTGCGCTCATTTTCTCATTTTCTCATAAAAAAAAAATTCAAAATTTATAAAATTTTCTTTTCGTTTTGTCATTTAGGTATGAATTTTGATTTTTCTTTTTCTAGATTTGCTTGAGGGCAAGCAAAGTTCAAGTGTGGGGGAATTTGATAACGCTCAAATTGTACATGTTTTTAGGAGCGTTATCGTGGATTTTATGCATAAATATTGATCACTTTTATGAACTTATGGTACTAAATGAAGCATAATTTCTATTTTAGGTTCATGGAAGCTCACGACAAAGAAAACCAAGAAAAAGACGAAGAAACGATCAATAAACGAAGATTTATGCATATACGAAGAATTCCCGACAAAAGCGAGTCTCTTGGAATATATTCGAGAAGATAAAGTCATGAAGTTGTCACTCCAAAAACTCAATAATAAAGCACAAGAGGGAAAATGAGAAAAGAAATGAAGAAAAGAAGCTAAAACGAAGAAATAATGGAAGACTCGTTGTTCCCGACACACCTCCACCATTTTTGCCATAAGTTGAGCATACGAACTTGGAATTAGTTGATTCAAGCGGCCACGGAAAGCTAAGAGAAAGATCTAAAACTTTCAAGCTGCCAAAATGCTCTAACCGATCGGTTGGATCCCGCAACCGATTGGATGGAGTCAACTGTTTCATCCAACCGATCGGCATGGCCCCGTATCCAATCGGTTGGATGAATCTGACCTCTCCAAGTCATTTTTAATGCTTATTTAAGTATCATTAAGCCACAATTTTGATCATGTCTCCCTAATAACTCAATTCACTGTCATTTTTATGACACTTGGAGGAGAAGTTTAGCCAAGGCTCTCTCATAAGCTTATATGCACCCATTTTGGCCATTTGTGGGAGGCCAATCTCATATCTATCATATAACTCTCATGTAACTCTCAAACTATCTCTCTTAACCACCCCTCACCCTTTTCCAGAGGTGTTGGGGGGTTGGTTTGGTAGAAATTCACAGGAAACAAAGAATAACCCATCAAACAATGCATATATCTCCATCAATCCTTGCTACCAAACACCCTCATCTCTTGTTATATGTTGTTAGTTGAGATTTCCACAAGTTATGGGTTGTAATAGAAGTCTTTGGCTTGGTAATGGGTTGTGGAACATTGGAGAATTCATGTGTGAATCCTAGGACTTTGTATTTCATCTTATGAACTTTGGTATCTTCTCTTTTAATATTAAGCATGTTTGGTTCTTTGATTGTGTTAATGATGTGATTATTCTTATTTGTTTTGTCTTGTGAATGATGTCTTAACACTTTTTTGATTTATATGATAACTTGTGATAAAGGGATGTTTGGATATTTGTAGTGTTTGTTTGGATTATGATGATAACATCATATTTGGTTAAATTGGATCTTGTTATTGTTTATTGTTTTGATTAATCATTGTTGGGTCTACATGTCGAAAGGATTCTCAATAGTGGTTGATTTCAATTCATTAGTCGACGAATGTTTTGGTCTTGTACTTTGTGACAATTGTATGAGAAACTTAATAAACATAACAAGTGAAAGTTTAATTTAGATTAAGGGTCGAAAGGCATCTTTTGAATATGTGTTCTAATCATTTTTCAAGTAAATGGAACTTCACGAATTAATAACATAAAAGTCTAGAGTTCGAAAGGATTCTTTCTTGTTATAGGCATAAGGCTCATGACATGACCATTTGATTGAGGCTTATACATATTTGATTTATAAAACACTAAATTATTATTGGTTCTAAAGGTCATAAGGATTATTTTTGATAATATGTTTTCCAAACTAACCATCCTAATATCCATGTGATCATTTGTCCAAACATGTATATTCTTTGTGTGATTGTTCTTATATTGCTTTTCTTGTTGGTTTGATCCGTGACAATCATACGGGTTTGGGGTTGGTAAGTCTCTTGGGACGACCTTGACTTACCAACCCCAATACTACATATGACTAGGGTATACTTGCCCGAATGTGTTCCTAGTTAATCGGTAATTCTTGTTTATAAATTTAAAACCTCATGCGAACGCATCAAGTATCCTCAACAGGCTCACCAAACGGCCCAATACCAAAAGCCCATGCATGCAATACCACAAATTCAAAATAGTGGAATTCTCGATCCAGCCCCCAGGAATTATTCATCACACGCTACCTCTCTACCTAGTGCGTTTAGCACTATGAACTTGCAAGATCCGACCTGGAACATGGATACAAGTGCTTCTTCCCATTTAAATTCTAGCGCAAGTAATTTAAGTGCACTTTTTAACAAACGTTTATTCCCATTTGTGCACGCTGGTGACGGCAATTCTATTCCCGTTACTAACACCAGACATATGTAACACCCCCAAAATCTGGTTTAGCGGAACCCTACATGTTTGGGTGCTACTAAATTGGTAATCACAACACATCATATATAAAGAACGGATTATCAAATCCCTTTAAAATAGATTACATTACCAAATTCAAATTGTTTTACAATAAGTTCAATTTAAAGAAGATAAGCCCATAAAACATGTCGGTCCCAATAAAACATTTTAGTTATTGTGTGAAAACACTTCAGAGTAATTATGACCGATGCCATGCCATGCCTTCAACAATATCATACTCAAACACCTAAGAAAAACATGCTAAAAGGTCAGCTAACGCTGGTGAGTTCATAGGTTTACAGTAAATAAGCACAGATGGACCACAACAAATATCAACAGGTGCACACTAACTATATGCTAACACTAAGCTCATGCAACCGAAGCTACGATAGTTCAATATGCCAGACTGGCATATAATAATAATAGTGGGGCCCAACGAGTGTTTATCCCAATACACTCGGCAATTCCGACATGGTATACGCTCGCATTGACCCATCTGGCAAATCGAACGGGGGAATCACCCCCAATAGATCTATATATAACATTCGTGCTTCCCACAGGAACTGACGGTTCATGATAGTGGGCATAGTGGGATCGTAAATACTTAGGTTATCCACATACCAGTGTGTAAAAATAAAAGTTCAGTTTTAGGTCCATGTAAACAGTTTTGCATGTTTCTCACCCCAAGGTTTTTAAAACAGTTCATATAAAAATATGGCTATAAACTCACCTCAAATAGTAGCAATCTGCTAGCAAAAACAATCAAAAGGTATAGTGCAACCGCTCCGACACGCGACCTAGATCAGTATGGTAAGTCTTAGTGTACAACTCGTATTTTAAACGTATTGACTCATTTGAAGAGTTTACAAGTTTTCAAGTGTTCGTATATTTCTTGCTTGTTGTGTGGTAATGTGCGTTTCAAAAGTGGTTTCTCGTTTAAGACTCTTTAGTAATGGCTCTGGTGAAAGTGTTAGGTGAATTAACATCTGACGGAGACATCCGTGTGTCGTAGTTGTCGTCGGAAAATACCCAAGTAATATATATATATATACCTTATATATATACTAGATAAAATTTAATAAGTAAGTATTTAATTAATTAGAGTTTGTAATTAATTAAATAAGTATTGGTGTGTTAATATAATAATATGTATTATATTAAAGTGTAAATAAATAAAATATAGTGATAGTGGGGTATTATTATATTATAAATAATATAAATATTTATAATATAATGATAATTATAAATTAAAATTTGTATAAGTATTTAAATTAAATAAAGTTGTAAGTATATAAATATATAAAATATATTTATAAGTCTAAAGAATTCTAAAATAATAATTTAGAAAAATTGATATTTTTAAATAATAAAAATAATACGCTTCATCCTTTAGTCGGTTTTCACCAAAAAATTTTAAATGTTGGATCTATAGAAAAATCGGGCATAACTCGTTCGTAATTATAAGTTTTTCCATTTTTACCAAGTGTTGCAAAATACTCAAATAAATCCCTTAAGTTATCGCTATTTGCAAATCTAGTCCAACGTATATATTTAGGTTATAAATATATATTTCGTTATGTTTTCAATTAAACTAACATTTTCACAAAATAATTATGAGTCATAAATTAAAAATCAACATTTAGTAAAATTTTCCCAAAAGTCAACAAAAAGTCAACAACCATAATTTTGGGCCGAATAGCCCATTTAGTAGCCAAATTGGGCTTAAAGTGTCAAAACGAGTCCAAAACGGTTTTAATCGATATATAACGTTTTAATATGTCAAAATACTTACAATAAGTCGAAAAATATTCCAAAACTCATTTTTGTCACCCGAGACCATAATTGGGCCAAATAGGTCATTATGAACCCAATAGTTCAAGTTTAGCCCGAAACCAATTAAACATTTTTAGTTTACGTTATATTTCTCGTTAAGTTTCAATTACGCGATTAATTGAACTAAGTAATTCGTTTGGTCAAAAATTCAAGTGGGCCGAAATTTAGCGGGCTCGGCCTTAACCTTGTCGAGGCAAGCAAAATAATACCCAAAACCCAAACTAAAAATCAATTACGTTATCTCTCGTTCCGATAAGTCGTAAACATAAAGTATAGTCCAAAAATTACACAATTTAACCATTAGAGCCAAAACTTTATTTTTTTCAAAACCCCAATAATTATTTATTTTTATAGTGTGTCGATTTGTATATAAGCTCAAATAACCAATTATTTTGTTTAAACCCGCGTAATTAGTTCAAATCACATTTGTACCATCAAAATAGCATAACATGTAACAAGATTAACCACACAAGCAAGAAATAACATAATTTGTATAGAACTTTCAAAAAGAGTCGTGCACTTGTATTATGT
The DNA here is from genome assembly GCA_021014915.2 of Artemisia tridentata subsp. tridentata. Taxonomy (NCBI): domain Eukaryota; kingdom Viridiplantae; phylum Streptophyta; class Magnoliopsida; order Asterales; family Asteraceae; genus Artemisia; species Artemisia tridentata. The sequence goes on along the minus strand of CP139501.1, from coordinate 9,128,382 downwards.
ATGTCAAACCCTAGCTTTTTTATTTTAACCAAATATACACATTAAGCCCTTGGTAACATTTTTAAACATTACAAGAACATGAAAGATACAAGATTAGATGAGTTTTGAAGTTTCCATACAAAATGTGTGTTTGTACGTGGCTAGAAGGACCAAGAAAGAACCTAAATTGGTCCAAATTTACCCAAGACACGTTCCGATCGTTCCCAAAAGCTCAAAAGTACAATCCGATTATCTTGAAAATCAAAAGATTTTTGTAGATCTTGAAATTATGTTTATGTCGTGTGGTTTAGTTGAGAGAAAATGAGATGGAAGTGTTTTGATGCTAAGGAGTGTATGTGTTCTAGTGTGTGTTGTGATTTAAGTAACAAACAAATTAGTATATGTCATAATAAGTTAAAATGGATGATCTTCGTTGTTCTTTTGTGGAGTGGGCGGCAAACACAAGTCAAATGGGAGGGGGAAACCAAATTTTGAAGCTTAGTGGTGTATAGTGTGTCGGTTTTAGCTTAAATGTTAACGTAACATCCCGGTTTGACTTTTTTTTGGACACGTACACGCAAAATAAAGTTTTTATAGACGTTTTTACCAAAATAATAATAAAATATAATTATTTACTCAGAAAAGTATTTATTTGACTTCTGCCATATCTACTACAGTGTCGGTTCGCGTGTGGGGTTGCTTTTCAGTAAATGCGAGAAAGAATCTTGGTTTATTACACGACTTTTCAGTAACTAACAGAAATAGAATAATTTATGTTTACTGACAAAAATAGACAGTTTTAGTAGTGACTGTAAGCTACAATCTGCGGGACGGCTTCCCGAAATGTTCACGTGAGCTCAAAAATGTTCAGTTATGCATAGAAATGCTCGGTTTAGTAATAAAAAATAAATATGTATTATTAAAATAAAGTTGAAAATTACCATTTGTCACAACATAGCATTATTCCATCTACTCATCACCTACTTCATCTTCACAATGTTCTTGTCACCCCCAATATTATTAAAAATCTCATTTCTGTTCGTCAATTTACTAGAGATAATAATTGCACTATCGAATTTGACGCTTTTGGTTTTTCTGTGAAGGACTTCTGGACTCGCTATATCTTCCTTCGATGTGATAGTTCGGGTGATCTCTATCCCGTTACCAAGCCATCAAGCATCCCTTCCGCTTTTCTTTCAACAAGCTCCTCCATGTGGCACCAACGCCTCGGTCATCCCGGTGATGAAGTGCTACGGTCTCTTGTCTCTCATCAATTTATTTCGAGTAATAAAGAAAAGTCTTCACATGTTTTTCATGCTTGCCAACTTGGCAAACATGTGAAGCTTCCTTTTCATAGTTCCAATTCTACTGTTGACAATTGTTTTGATATTATTCATTCTGATTTATGGACATCTCCAATTGTTAGTAATAGTGGTTTCAAATACTACGTCTTATTTCTTGATCATTTCTCTCATTATTTGTGGATTTAACCTCTTCGAAATAAATTTGACATGCTTGATAATTTTTTGCATTTTCGTAATTATGTTAAGAACCAATTTAAATGCGAAATAAAAAGTTTCCAATGTGACCATGGTGGTGAGTTCGACAACAACCGCCTACATACACTTTTCGATAATGATAAGGATTTATTTGGTACCTTTTTAAGGGGTTATTTAAGGACAAATTCGTATGAATATGATATATTGCCCTAAATCATTTCTTTTTGCATTTTAAGTACTTGGACGAAAAATCTGGAAATCAAAATGTTTTGGGCTTAAAACGGTAAGAAAAGAGAAGAAAACAACCAGGTCTCAAAATCTGTCAGGAAAGGGATCCTGACGACGTCACACTTTACCAAGTGACTCCGTCACTTGTTACTGAAGATGGATTTTTTGTGGAAAATTGACAAGCGACGCCCCAGAAGAATCTGAAGACACTGCAACCTGACGGCGTCAGGTGTATTTGAAGACCAAAATCATGAACAAAGTTAACATGAGACGGCCCAGATGATTTAGCAAAGGACGGCGTCAAGACATTCATGACGGCGTCAGAGATCTTAAGTGACGCCGTCACAACGGCGACTTGCACAAGACGAAACCCTAATGATGGTGAGCTGACGGCGTCACAACCCATAAGGTGACGCTGTCAGAGTTGTAAAACTATATATATTTTCGTATGTTTTTCATAATTCGTGTAACATCTTGGAGTATCACTTAGGGAACGATTTTCTCAGCTTTTGTAAGGATTTTACAGCCCCCAAAACACATGTTTCATTAAAGATAAGTTATCCTTTTAATCTTTCAATACGTCTATGTGTTGTTTGATTACTTTTTTCTCTTTTCTTCAATTTAACATGTTAGGTTAAGTTAATTAGTGTTTGCTTAGATCTAATGAAACCTAGTTATTGAATATTTATTTTTCGTCTCTTGTTTAATTGATTGCCTCGCGTTAGGATAAGAAAACTGGCTAGTTTCTTATATGTGTTAGCTTGAACGTCTTATAAAATGCAACCATCGAGTGCACTATTGGTTTTTCTAATTGTATTTATTGCGTGAATTGCGGCTTGTAGATCCTATAAAACTTAATAGACTTTAAGGATTTTAGGGGAGACTAAGGTTCATAGAGTTGGGGACTTCGGCACCTCCCCACGACCAATATTAAGGAATACAATGCTTCAATTAAAACAAGGACGTGACAATTTGACAAATCAGTAGGAGATAACTATGGAGTAAAGATATCTAAGTGAACACGTTTTTCCTATCATACGAGTTACCACCAATTTACTTTTCTTGTTATTAGTTTAATTAATTTTATAATTAGATTTGGTTTAGTTAGCTAGTAGCTAAACCGCCCACTCTTCCAAACCCCGAGATTTTTACTTGCTTTTTAAAAAATATAAAAACACAAAAAGAATCATCCCTCACCTTCAGACCTATCTCGACATACACCTTGACCTAACGACACTATTCCCCTAGAGAATGATCAATCTCCCGAGTCTTACCTATACTACACTACAATGATTAGGTACACTGCCTAGGAGGATTGTAAAACTTCTTGTGAGGTCTTGCAAACTCTGCATCGAGTTTTTGGTGCCGCTGTTGGGGAATAATTAATAGTTTAGGTTCGATTTCTATCTTGTTTAGGTTTACTCACTAGATTCCTATCAAGTGAGATTTTTATTTTCTTTTTATTAGCTTTCTCGTAGTCTTAATGTCTTTTCTTCATGTGTTTGTTCGTAGAAATTTTCAGTTACCTGTTCCGGCCCCCATTATGGAGGACGCGAACCCACCAAACCTTTCACCCGACCATCACTTTGGTAATGACTTTGAAATTGATGAATCCGATCATGACACTGACCATGAAAATGGCCCATTTTATTTTTCAGATTCTGATGAGGATTTAGGTGATGGAGAAGTTATTGGTGAGATTAGAAAAGAGGATGAAGTAGATCCTCTTAAATATGTTGACCCTAGGACAAGGATTGAGAAAGATATCCTTTTTAATATGCAATTTCCTTGTAAAATCGGATATAGGAGTTTTGATGCTTACCTTAACTCATCTTTTCCAATGAATATAATCTCTCGTGCTAATTATAATAAAATCATGGTAAATGAGTTAGAATATCAAGGAGATAATATTGTGGCTAAGGTTGAACCTTTGCATGTTTTTGTTGGAAGTTTTGTTTACTTGATGGATTTTATGGTCATGGATAACTTAGGAGAATTTATTGATGACAAGTTGACCTAAGTCATATTTGGAAAACCCTTTAAGAGGCTAATTAAGTTAGATGAGAAACTTATGGATGGGTTAATCACATTCTCGGATGGAATCGATGATTTTGTTTATCAAATGCCACGTTCGCACCCTAGGTTTAAGGATTTTATAATTGATGCATGTAATAGATTTGCTCCACTTTCGATTTTGAGCGAGAATGATAAAAGGAGTGGACTTAAATATCCACATGAAAAAAATAAGAGATATTATCGTGGATGTTTAGAGTTGAATGATGAATATAAGAAAGATGTGGCAACAATTAGGTGGCTCACACTTGGTTATGTGAGCATAGACGATACAAGATAGGCCATGACTTTGAGTCTAGCTACAAGACTCGTAAATAAAGAAAAGCGCTTCTTGGGAGGCAACCTAAGCTTTTTGATTTTTTGATTTTTATTATTTTTTGATTTTTTTATTTTTTTTTAATTTTGTGTCATATGAATGTTTCATCTTTATTGTTTATCTTTCATGTTTCGAATAATTTGTGAAAATGCTTTATTTTGTTTTTTAACCTCGTCTTAATTGCATATAAAGGTATTTTACAAAAAGATAAGTGCAGGGAAGATCATATTTGTTTAAAAGAACAAATTCGAACATGAAAGTTAACAATGAATGATTAGCATATATTTGTGTGTTTGTTTGAGTCAAATGTTTGTATCGAGTCACAATGAATGTTTTGCAGAATTTCCAGGTTTTAATACTCAGATTTTTTCAGAAATTTACAGAAACAAAACGTAAAAATACTGTCAGGTCAATCCCGACAGCGTCAGGGTTTAAAACCTGACGGCGTCAGACACTGGAACTTAATTTTTGAAAATTTCAAGAATTTTTTTTAATTTCCAGGAATCTGTAAACATTTATTTTGCAAGCATTATATCTTATTTTCTTTCTAGGATTAAGTTTTAATATATAAAGTGTTTACCGCCGATTTTATGCGAGGTTTCGTATTTGTCTTCTTAGTGAATTAAAGGCTATATTGGACAAGAAGATAAAAGATGAAGTATGATGTGCATTTATTGAAGTTTATTTTCTTGGAGGAGGATTTAACCATGTTTCACATCGCCCATGCCGAGCAAATCAGGGGAGTATTAGTTTCTTTCATCTATTTTATTTTTTCCTTTGTCATAACTTTGATACTTTTCAAGAACATTGGGGACAATGTTCAATTTAAGAGTAGGAAGGGTAAAATGTGATACCTTAGAAACTATAACTCGCTTGATATTTGTTTCGTTTTCTAGTAAATGTGTAATAAACTAGAAGAGATACTTGTTAGGGTGATTTTAGCACCAAATTTAAATTTTTTTACAACATATAGGAGTAAAACTTTAGTTTTAATAAGCGTCTCATGGATAGGAATTATATAGCTAGCACAAAAACCCTACCACTCAAAAATTTTCCACCCCAAAAATGTGAGGTTCGCCTAGATATTATTAGGAAAAAGCATTCACCTTTAATGCTTATGAGTGTACCGGTAGTATATAGATTCTAGAACTTGCGTTTGTGATGCATCACGAGATCGCTAGTGAGACAATATTCGTGTAGTTAGGAAATGATAAGAGGCACTAGGATAACCCTTATTTTAAACATGTTTTATAATTACGTTGGCTTCATTGGTCAAGTAACTTTCCCACACCTTTGCGATGTACTCATTTTTAGTACACGATACCTCCAGTACACCCCTCAGAGCCTATCCTTTTCGCGGTTCTCGTAATATTTTGGTGGATTCTGAAATATTAATGAAGAACATTGTTAACAATCCACCCCCAAATATACACCCAAATCGCCTTAGCCTACCTTGTATGCATTCATCTTTAGTAAGAAGAAGCCGTTATGCTCACTTATCTCTGATAAAACACGAGCCATCTTTATGTTCAAATAGGGGGACATTGTTGGGTCAACAATTGACCCAAATGTCCCTGACAAAGATTTGAACATAAAATAGCCCAGACAGTCACTAACAGAAATATCAATGATCATCTAACTCACTGATGATCAGTGAGAATGTCTCTCCCTGATAAAGGGATGAAGCTCAGACATCATTCTTCAAAGAGTTGGCAAAGACCAACTGAAGATGCGCTTTAACTCAACTGATGCAGTCTTAGTGAGTAAGGTACTTGAGAAAACATTAGAGACACTGAGATCTGACAAATGTCTCTATAACCCTGATAGCCTTTCTCTCATTGACAATGAACACCTCGCCAACGTTAATTCTAACTGATCAAGAAGTTATGAATGATCAGGATGACTTCCTGAACAAGGCTCAAGATTCATAGACATCTGGAACCTAGGTTGAATTGAGTAAAGAAGACAAACTCACTGAACATCAACAGCAAAAGTTTAGGTCCTAGATATCGTCAAAGAGTTGTCTTGCAAACTTACTAAGTGCTTATCAGCCAGTATGTACAAGGAACTCTAGCTCAGGAACAAGGGATTCTCAAGGGCAGGAATACCTTGATGATCTCTCAGCTCTCTAAACAAAGACCAAGAAAGTTAGGTGAAGACTATAGCGTTTAAGCGGGAAAACCCTTGGGAAGATAAAATTTGTTCCTTCCCAAGACACAAAAGAAGCTCATGGGAACTCGGTGCTGTCAACTCCGGTAAACCAAAAGGACATCAAGGCTAGATTTCTAGGCACATGCCTATCTACGAACAGTTGGCAAGATCACTATTACCACGTGAAGCAACAGTAATCTCTCCGCTATATAAACCCGTTCCAACAAAGCAGAATGTGCGCATTCAATGAGAGTAAGAAGTGAGAATTCCATAACATAGTTAGAGTGTTAGAATCCTCAACACACTTAGAACCCAAGCCTAGCTTGATTATTTGTGTATCTTAATTTGTCTCTCATTGGGGATAGTCGTCTGCAACTATCCTCTTTGAAAAGCCAACGAAGTCATTAGTGAGTCTAAGTGGGTTCTTGAGTAACCTTGTAATTTTGGCCATCATGAATCATAAACTCTTTATTCATTCAATGTCCAAACGGCACGTGTTTGTGTTTATATTTTTAATTCATGTGTTGCTTAAGTTTAAACCAGACCAACAAGTGGTATCAGAGCGGGTGGACCATTCTTATGATCTAGATCCGTTCTTAAATGACTACTAATAACTTTTAGCCATTCTTAAATGACGGTTAATAACCTACAACCACCATCCTCTACAAAAACCCTATCATCAAAATCCCCTCCATAAAATCCTCGAGTGTCTCCTCAAACAAGAAAGTTACATTCAACCTTTCAGGGGCGAGGAAATGCTCAAACTGCCTATCCACTATCCTTCCATTCATTCCACCTCGACACCACCAGTTCTTAAATACTGGTGGAATCTTCATGGGAACTTAGTTCCATGCAAGCTATGAGAGTGGAAACATCCAATGATGTAATATGGTTAATCTCAGTAACAACCATATTTGAAGTGAAAAATGGTGGATCATCAGAGGCTATTAAAGGGGAATAAAATGGGAAGAGGATACGTCGTTAGGTATAGATACAAATCATACATCAGGGATCGCTATAATCCCTGATCCTCAAGAAACTTCACCTAACGACGTCAAGTAACAAAGGATGAAAATCCCTGATTTCTAATCCTTGTTGCTGCCCAGCTCGGAAGCACAAAGGACATGGTTGCCGGCTGGGTTAAAATCTGGCTGATCTGCAATGGAAAAGCTACTTAGCTCTACCCGTCTATCAGACCAGCCAGTAAACAAAACAGTCCCCCATCTGAGCAACCAAGATCAACCACTGAGGCAAGATCAGCTTGTTGATTAGGGTTGTTCGATAATCAGGGACTGGAAAGACTAAATCAGGTGGTACTCTCTTACTACCTGATGGGTCTACAAGACTCTGGCCAGAGTGGTTGCTGGTTCTCCAGAGCACTGAAGTACGAAGACGCTGGACTACAGACTGAAAAGGTTGTAGAACTGAAGATAACAGATTTAAGCTTCAGTATTTATTTGTACTTCATCAACATCAATAGAATTAGGTATGATAAATATTGAAATTCTTTGATGTATTAATCAATATGTAAGAAGAAGCCATTTCTCACTTACTACTGATTAAGTTTAGATAAATTTTAATTCTAGTCATGGAGAGATTAATGTGAACTAATCTTTTCTTTCATGTAAACTATGAATAAAAGGTCTAAACTTCTCACTGATTATCAGTGATCCAGAGAGTATGACTCATTGATGAACTCAAATAAGTACATTTTATTACCGTCATTTATCCTATTTATTTGACTTGTTTTATTATATTATCTGTGAGAATTGATACGTTAATGTTTACTTTTGTAATTCTCAGGTAAAAACAAGTATTATGTGAAACTTGGCGATTTTGGACTAATTATGGAGCAAAACAAGCAAGAAGTTAAGAGTCTACTGAAATGTACAAGATCAAGACATTCTGCTCAAGATACGCTGCATCTTACTTATTACATACGGCGCATCACTATCAAGATTTCACAAGATATTATCCAAGACAGCAAGGACATGCGCCGCATCTAAGATTGGAGTTACGCCGCATCTTCTGGCGGTGTACGAATATTCCTGAATATATTAATCTTGGACCCCACGCGAAATTAAGTCAATGCGCCGCATCTACTTATTAGATGCGCCGCATCTTACCCTCAGACATAAACTATAAATACCCCAAGACCAGACGAATTTGAAGAGCCCTAGTTTTAGAAGACCGAAGACCACAGAAACCCTAGGCCGAATTCAGTCGAAGTGGCAGCACAAGACACACCTTGAACGAAGATACAAGAGCTGTAAGAAGGTCCTGCATGTATTCAATTCATTAAGTAGTTTTGTTTTATTGTGTTAGTAAACTTTAATTCATCAGGACTGGTGGCTTGTGTAATGTGACAACGGAAAGGTTGCACTCCCTTTAATATTGCTTTCCCATCAATTAAAGTTTATATGTTGATGTCTTTGGTGACTTTTATTAGTGCATTGATAACCTCTATGTCTAGCTGAGCGTTGATCGGGTCGCCATGCCTCTGCCCTCGCCTATTTATTAGATCGCCTATGCATTCTATCGTCTGTAGAAAAGTAGGAAGAAAGATAAATAGGATAGTCATAAGTAATCATTAAGGGTTTACTCGCCGATAAGATTAGAACCAACGAGAAAGGACTTAATCTCGGTGCGTTGCATTGAACTATACACTTCATATAAAACTAGCAATAAAACAAGTGACAAGCTACTTAACTATCAGGACAGGTCTTCTTATTGTCTCGAGTATTTATCTGTGTACGTGTGTGCTACTCGCTGATTTGTGCCTATTAGTTTAGTTTATTATTTAATTGCAACCAAAACGTGCCAGTCTCTCAGGCTGAACCCCCTTGCGTTAGATTAGGTTGTATAGCTAACTTAAGATATTAAAATACTGATTAGGATAACTAGATAATACGTTCCACTCTTAGTGATCGACACTCTACTTACCATTATATTCATACTGACCGGGTACACTGCTCGTTAAAGTGTGTGTGTTATTGATAAGTCGGCTAAATATAAATTTAAAACTTGAATACTGCTAAAACCACAACGACATACCGTGGGTATAAATTAGAGCATACGCACACGCGCATCAAGTTTTTGGCGCCGTTGCCGGGGAGTGAATTGTTATTATCTGTTAATTTGATTAGTATTTTAATTAGGTTTTTAATTTTAATTCTAACCGCTAACCGTGTTGTGTATTAGGTTAAATTGCATTCATTGTATTATTTGCATATTTTCTGTTTTGTGTGTTATTTGTTTTCTTTTATTTTTGTTTTCGTTTGTGTTTATTTTTGTTTTTATTTTTCTGTTTTTCTGTATTCTGCTATCGTTGTACTGAGCTTATTCAAACGATACGGCGCATCTATTTTCATAGATACGGCGTATTGCGTTTAATTTTTATAAAATACAACGCGTTTAATTAATTCGATACGACGCATCTTTCCCCAAGATATGGCGTATCTGTTTTTAATAAAAAAAATTTCTAAACGTTAACGCCATACGGCGCATCTGTTTTTACAGATACGGCGTATCTATTATTTTAATTAAAAACAGTTTTTGAATTATTAAACAGATACGACGTATCGATTTTTTTCGATACGGCGCATCTTCTGAATCAAAAATCTTGTATTTTGAAACGTAACGAAAATACGGCCCATTAACTTTTGTTAATACGACGCATTTAATTTTAATAAGTATATTGATTTTTGATAATTAAAACTGATACGGCGCATTCTAAATTTATAAGCGGCGTATCTATTTTCTGAATAAAGTCTGATTAAATTTTAACGATTATAAGATACGGCGTATCCAACTTTTTGGATACGGCGCATCATCTGCAGATATCAGTTATTTTTATTCTTATATCCGTTTCTAAATTCATTAATTTCTCTTCTAGCGAACAAATCCTACTTACGATTTTACCTATGATGACAGGTTTTGCTATGGAAGACATGTCAGTGAACGGATATCTTGCTAAGGAACTCTTGCTTTCGGATTCATTCGAAGTGAAGGTTTTTGATGATGTCAACTTCGATGTGCTCATGATTGATGCCGATTTATTTTCTTGGGAAACCCCTCTTGAAGCTACTTATAAGGAATTTAAACGCTTATGCGATATTGAAGATGGGATATTCTCCTATGATTTACTAATGAGCTACACTGAAGATGAATTGCTACTCTTATGGCCCATCATTGAATCCAAAGGATTGACTTGGACTACTATCAAAGAGAATGATGGGAAATTCCAAATTGAATACATGAACTCATGCAATAAAAGCTGTGGTGGAGGCAATACCCAACCTATGCAAATCTCTTACATGCCTTATTCCGAACAGTACTGGGGATTAAATGAGAACTATCTGGACGATGAAAGAATTTATGCTGTGTCGGAGTTACTATTTCATGGCAGGTTGGTAAGGTTGATGGACATCTCCCTCGAAGAATGGCTTGAACTTAAATACGGTAATCCTAAATTTGCTCCTGTGAATGAAATCAAACGGATTGTGACCTCATGGTTGACACGGAGTTTTAGGGAACAATTTAACGAGTTCATGGAGATAAGGAGGAAAATGATTGGAAAAGCTTGCTTTGACGTTGACCACGATCCTAACAATGTTGATTTTTCAGATTGGTTGGCTAGTAAGTTCAATAACCATAAGAGCATGGATCGAGCTACTAAAGATGCGTTATGGGTATATTGGATGAGAGGAGAAGATGAAGAAGTAGAGAGCGACTATGGGTCGTCGCTTAATGATTCAACAATCAATGAGGGCATTGAAGAATTATTCAGCATAGACATTGATCTGTTCAATTATGAGACACCTTTGTGCAAACAATTCAAAGAATTTAATTACCTTCTTCAAGTCGACGATGATGTGCTAACTGGAGATCTACCAGGATTCAAAACTTATGATGATTTCAAAAACACCTGGTACTACGAATGGAATGACCAAATACCATGGGTTTGGGATAAACCATGGGAATTTGAGCACATTAATCACACTTGTACACCTTTCTGTTTCAAGGATGGGAGTAGTGTATGGCCGACCTGTGATTATAAGAGTGACGGAACCTGCAATGGGGGAAGTATAATTGGGATGAAACGGGTTGGAAACGATGTAACCTTTGAAGACTATGAGTGGTATGATAATGTTGAAGACTGCCCACAAAAAGCGGAGGCTTTGCAAGAAAAGGGTAGAATCGAATACTTGAAAGAGCTAAAGGGAACATCGAATACTACTTTTTGGGAATGGGTGCATGGACAATTTGATGATTACACAAAGCTTAGTCGACGCCTACAATGGGAATTGGAAAGAGAGTGGGAGGCAATTCAAGATGATAATAACGATGAGTCATTAAATGATGAACTTGATGACTATTTGATTAAGGATCCTTATTTTAAGTTTGTTGATAAAGACGAGGAAAAATTCATCAAAAGAAAGTGTCAACTACTTGGGATTCCTTATAATAAGCCACCCATGATTATTTCTGAAAAACTTAAAGCCATTAAATACTCTTCGGGAGAAGATGAGGAATATGTTGCGACGAAGAACAAGAGTTATACTAGATTAAGTCGAACGGAAGAAAATGTTGCGGAGCTATACGGGAACATCTTTCGGATGAAAGAAGAAGGATGGACCATGAAAAGAACAAAATAAAGAGTTGAACGTGAGTCTAACTTGAAGACTCTGGAATAAAGATAAGTGCTTACCGGGAGACAACCCGGAGAAAATTTTTACTGTTCTGTTCTGTGTCGAGTCAGTCAGGCCCACAGAGGATACGGCGCATCTCAATCCTGAGATGCGACGCATCTCCTGCACTGGTCATATCTTACTTTATTTTTTTGCATTTTTACTTTTGACTTTAAAAACTTTTTGTCAGTTTATTTTAATGCGGCGCATCCCTGGTTAAGGATGCGGCGCATCTTCTATTCTGATTCGTATTTATTCCAGGCTCGATACGGCGTATCTTCTTCCATAAGATACGGCGCATCAACTGACCTGATGATTTTCATTTTAATTTTTATTTTTTATTTTTTCTAACTACTAATGTATTATGCAAGTTTGAACCTTCTTAATTTAGGTGTGTTAAAGTCTTGGTGGTATTATAGATTCCTGCATTTCCTGTGGATACATCAATTATGAAGCTTAAACGTTCTCATCCACAAGAAAGATGATTTTTGCTCTTATACAAATAATGGAGGATCATACCGAGCAAATCTCAGGGGAGTTTTTCTTTTCTAATTCTTTTATTTTCCAGTTTTTAACCTTTGATACAAACAACGAGGACGTTGTTTAACTTAAGTGGGGGGATTGGAGAATTAGAACACTTACTTGTCCTAAACTTTTCAAAATATGCTTAAAATGTGCTTAATATATAAAAATTTAAAATTTTTAGCATGTTTTTGTTTAAGATCTAAGTTGCATAGCTGCACACATGACGTTATTTTCAAAAATTGAGATTTTTCAAAATTCACAAATCTATGAGTGTGCCGGTGACTTGTAAACTTTAGAACTTGGCTTGTATACTATTCGAGACCACCATAATAAGTATTATTTTTATAATTGGAATGACTTGTCTAAATTGGTAAATTTCTAGGATTACACCCAAATAGCCTATTATATGTTATGTGTTATTAGCTAACTACACTGGTTAGTTAACCCCCGTATAAACCCTTTTGTTACTCTCACTTTTAGAGTAAGATACCCCTAGAAAAACACTCAGAGCCATTCCTTTCGTTTCTTACACCTTTGTTAAAATGTTTCGTTACACCCTTACACCTTAGCCTACCCTGTAGATTAAAATCCGTGGTTGGCTAATTGCTTTAGGCAAAGTGTGTTTCCTTACATTACCTGTGTTCGCGTGCATAATTCATTATCTATGGTTAGGTCGGGAAATTGCACAATGCAATTGGAGTGAAAGTAAATATTGTATATCTTTGAGTTTATTTTTCGTGTGTTTACTACTTTCACTATTACCGTTATTTCTGAAGTCATGAAAAGTATGGAAAAATTATCCGGAAAGAAAGTTATAGTGATGTGGTGAAATTTTACACATCTATGTTTCAAGTTAAAAAAAAATAAAAAAAAAAAAAAAAATAAAAAAAAATAAACAAAAATAGAAAAGAAAAAGAAAAAGGAAAAGTTGGAAGCTTGTTTTAACCAACTTATGTGAAGTTTTGTATTAAGTGGTCGATATCACCACTAGTTGTTGTATATTATATCTATGGATTGAATGGGAGTTGGACGTTATGGGAACGCCAACTAAAGGTTATTCCTTGATTGAGATCTTGTTGAGTATAATTCGTGTCTACCTAAAGCGTGTGTTTCAAGTGTTAAAGCGTGAGTTATTCTATGATATGAGTCTTATTCATGGGATGGTTGGGATAGTGATTAACCACACTTAGGATTTTAATTTATCTGTTTTTGTTTATTTTTATTTTACACCAATTGGTATCCCAAATATTATCCATACCCTATATTATTCTTTATCCAAACCTTTGATTTATTGATATTAGGGATTTGAGCAATCTTAAGTATCGTAGTCGTGGATTCGGCTATGTATTTATGATTTTGTCGCCCTTTTTGATATAATATTATTGGTGAAGATTACTTGATCCTATCTTTAGCCTATTCGAGTTAAGGATTTGAGGAATTGCAAGTATCGTGTTCGTGGATTCGATCATGTATTTGTGATTTTGTCGCCTTTTCTGGAATTTGAGATCGATAGAGATTAAGAAGAATGATTAACCCTTAAACCTCAAACCCTTTTTACCGCTTTAGACTTGTTATTCCTTGGCTTTAGTGGAGGAGATGCGTATACTTGCCAAGCCTATGATAGAATATTCGTCACGACTGGACAGTTAAACGATTAGATTTGCTTTTATCAGAATATTTTATTTTACTTCTAATTCGTTAAGTGTTTGGTTGTGTGATTATGACAAAAATGAATACATGCTTAAATATAAAAATAAATCCTAATATCTTTTAGGATACATTTTCATAAGATTAATTCTAAGGTTTACTTGGGGACAAGTAAAGTTCAAGTGGGGGGATATTTGATGAACTCAAATAAGTACATTTTATTACCGTCAATTATCCTATTTATTTGACTTGTTTTATTATATTATCTGTGAGAATTGATACGTTAATGTTTACTTTTGTAATTCTCAGGTAAAAACAAGTATTATGTGAAACTTGGCGATTTTAGACTAATTATGGAGCAAAACAAGCAAGAAGTTAAGAGTCTACTGAAATGTACAAGATCAAGACATTCTGCTCCAGATACGCCGCATCTTACTTATTACATACGGCGCATCACTATCAAGATTTCACAAGATATTATCCAAGACAGCAAGGACATGCGCCGCATCTAAGATTGGAGTTACGCCGCATCTTCTGGCGGTGTACGAATATTCCTGAATATATTAATCTTGGACCCCACGCGAAGTTAAGTCAATGCGCCGCATCTACTTATTAGATGCGCCGCATCTTACCCTCAGACAGAAACTATAAATACCCCAAGACCAGACAAATTTGAAGAGCCCTAGTTTTAGAAGACCGAAGACCACAGAAACCCTAGGCCGAATTCAGTCGAAGTGGCAGCACAAGACACACCTTAAACGAAGATACAAGAGCTGTAAGAAGGTCCTGCATGTATTCAATTCATTAAGTAGTTTTGTTTTATTGTGTTAGTAAACTTTAATTCATCAGGATTGGTGGCTTGTGTAATGTGACAACGGAAAGGTTGCACTCCCTTTAATATTACTTTCCCATCAATTAAAGTTTATATGTTGATGTCTTTGGTGACTTTTATTAGTGCATTGATAACCTCTGTGTCTAGCTGAGCGTTGATCGGGTCGCCATGCCTCTGCCCTCGCCTATTTATTAGATCGCCTATGCATTCTATCGTCTGTAGAAAAGTAGGAAGAAAGATAAATAGGATAGTCATAAGTAATCATTAACGGTTTACTCGCCGATAAGATTAGAACCAACAAGAAAGGACTTAATCTTGGTGCGTTGCATCGAACTATACACTTCATATAAAACTAGCAATAAAACAAGTGACAAGCTACTTAACTATCAGGACAGGTCTTCTTATTGTCTCGAGTATTTATCTGTGTACGTGTGTGCTACTCGCTGATTTGTGCCTATTAGTTTAGTTTATTATTTAATTGCAACCAAAACGTGCCAGTCTCTCAGGCTGAACCCCCTTGCGTTAGATTAGGTTGTATAGCTAACTTAAGATATTAAAATACTGATTAGGATAACTAGATAATACGTTCCACTCTTAGTGATCGACACTCTACTTACCATTATATTCATACTGACCGGGTACACTGCTCGTTAAAGTGTGTGTGTTATTGATAAGTCGGCTAAATATAAATTTAAAACTTGAATACTGCTAAAACCACAACGACATACCGTGGGTATAAATTAGAGCATACGCACACGCGCATCACTCATTGACAGCTTGTTCATAGCATCAGTAAGTCACTCTCTAAGGACCCTTCAGGATGAAAATTACTCCTTGAAAGGTCTCAGTGTCTATTATTCTAACTGATAGACACTCAACAAAGGAACTGAGTTCCTTAAGCTTGAACCATAACCATAAATGCATGAACTCCAAAATCTTTCACTGAAGTTGCAGCTTTTGAGGGGGAGATAGCATTTATGAGAATCTATGATAGCCATAACTGAAGATGTGAACCTAATGCACAAATCATCAGGGACTGGGTTCACACGTAATAATTGATATAAAGGCTTGAGCAGAACAAGTATCAGGGAACATGACCCTGAGCACACAAAAGGAGAAATGGTTCAAGACAACAAGTAAACTGTTTTTACTGAATGTTATTTATGTTTTCTTTGTTGTAAATCAGTTTGTAAGAAGAAGTCTCTTTTTTGCTCACTTACAAACTATTAATAGCTTAGGATATCTATGATTAGAAAGCCTCTGCTAGAACTGAAAAGAAGAAAATCCTAAGCGAAACCCCAAGAATGAAGAGTCAGGAGACATGGAGAAAGAACACTCGGGAAGCCCTGAGCAATAATGCTCAGGAGACCCTGAACAAAAATGTTCAGGAGGTCATCATCGAACTAAAGAAGAAACCACTGCCTGAGGATAAAGCTCGGACAAGTGAAGATCGAACCAAGAATTAAGATGGTGACTCAAGATGAAGATAAGAGCCTAAAACTTCATCTTCAACAAAAGGTATCGAAGATAAAAGCTTAAAACGACATTGTGTACTTTAGATTAGGCTTGTAAATCAGAGTATAAGAAGAAGCCGTTATGCTCACTTATCTCTAATAATATCCAACAAGTAGTATTACAGAGAACCAAAAACAATAGCCGTACATCATACCTTTGCTATAAATCAGAGAACAAGAAGAAGCCGTTATGCTCACTTATCTCTGATAAAACCCGGGCCATCTTTATGTTCAAATAGGGGGAGATTGTTGGGTCAACAATTGACCCAAATGTCCCTGACAAAGATTTGAACATAAATGTAACACCCCCCCAATTTCGGATAGCAACAGCGGAAGACTTAATTGGGTGTTACGTAGTGGATCGCAGTCATAACCATAGAAAACGACTTTAAAAAGACGTTTTAAGTTGATCATTCAAAATACAATCATTTGAGATACAAAGATGTTTCATAGTTAACATGTTTATTTAAATTTGAATGATAAAACATTTATTTAGAACCCGTGCCGGGTTTAGTGCCCACTCCGTGCCTTGAGTTCCAGCCTTTAGTTACCTGAGATAACATGCTAAAAGTCAACAAAAGTTGAGTGATATTCATAGGTATAAGTTTAATAGTTGAACACAAAGTATAAGTGTTAATTGCATCGAATTACAATTAAACGAGTTAAAATCAAGTTGTTATTGCATTAAGCTCATGACACGCAACGCTTAACAGGCATCAAAAATGATGTAAAGTATATAGGCCCTCGGGATGGGTATTTGCCAATAACCCATAAGTTTGTTCAAATAAAGTGCGCTTGGATGGCTCATCCTAGCAGACCCAAACGGGGATTGTCAGTCCCAAATAGATCTATTCACAACTATTTACGTTCACTCGCAAGTGATTAAGGTTCATGATAGAGGGACTTTTGGTAATAGCTACTTAAGCAATAATAACATCAGTCATAGCATACAAAAAGTTTGTGTTCATGTTTGTAGCATGTATCTCCCCACAAAAGGATTTGAAAGTTTAAGTGTGGGCTATGAACTCACCTTAGTAGTACAGTAGTGGTGGTAGTATCGTAACTCAAACGATGAAAGGAAACGGCTTCAACACACGACCTATATAGTATATGGCAAGTTTTAGTGGTTTGATAGTCTAAGTTTGGTTTATCGCGAATCATAACGTTTAAGGTTTTATCGATTGATAATTAATTTGTTACGTTAAGAATATGCGTGTTTAAATGATCAAAAATATATAGTTATATATATATATATATATAACTCTTGGATCTGTGTTCGTTCGTTGAAGTATATAAGTTTGGCTAAAGAGATCGTTGTTTATAAATCAAGGTTGATTTATGATAAGTTATGCTACGCGTTAAATATTAAGGGATTACGTATATAAAATTTTATAAGTTATATAACTACGTATATAATTATTATAAAATGTGACGCTAAATGTCGATTTGTGAGACCAAACATATTTGTTTCGGGTTTTGGGTTCGTGAAATATTATTACAAGTATAAAATCAGAAATAACCTTTGGGTTTTTACAAAGTTACATTTTATACCCTAACGGCATAATCTTTGCACCGTTAGTCCTCGGTTAAGTTTTATTTATATTTTAAATCTAAAACTTTTAATATTTACATTTTATACTCAAAAGTTCCTAAATTTACAGTTTTCATCACAAGATTATCAAAATGACAGTTTTTACTTTAAGTTTCCAAATTTGGCAGTTTTAGTCCTTCGGTTAGCAATTTTTTGCAAAAACAAGTCCAAAATTTATAAAAATCAAAGTTCACTATTTTTATTTCATAAATAAGTTTAAAATAGCTTATGTAACTTATAAAAACTGCTTAATTTGTCAACAGCTTATTTTTCGAGCTTATGGGCTTTTAACGAGCTAAATATATAGCCCATTATGGGTTTTCGATCCAATGGGTTTAGAGGGGAGTTGGGCCTGATTATGGGCTTGTTTAAAGGTTACATTTTCATATCGAGTGAGCTTATAAAATCAGCTTATACGAAAAGCTTATAAATAGCTTAGTGGGCTTATAAGCCCGTACGTTATTATTTAGTTTTTGTGAAACTTGTTTCTCGATCGATTACTTTGGGTTTAAATAAGGTTCGAGTTGAACTTTATAGGTCGAATGAAATACATGGTTCGTTAGTTTGGTAGCTCGACTATCAGGTCGAGCTATAAAACTTAAGTGTTGTATGTCGAGTTCGTAAAATACAAGACCAAAGTTATGCGACATAGTCCATTATGAAAACAGTTTTAAAACTCAAAATAATTCTAAGTGTTTCATAGAATTCGAAAGAGTCCAATGTGACTTAGAAACGTGTGATGTTTATGGTTTGTACGATTTTATAGGGTTCGATTGGTTGTGGTTCTCGATAGTTAGCATGACCAAGATATAGGATGTCGAGTAAAATATATGTGTCGTACATTAAAATAACAAAATATTTGCCTAAAGTAAAATGAGTTTGCGATAGAAATGAAAGTATAAAAATATATAATCATGAGAAAAGTTCAGGATGCTCACTTCACCTCAAAAGGTGGGGCGTATCACAATGTTGAGATTGAGTTAGGCCAAAGAAAATGTGTAGCTCGATTCTTGGTACTTCGAAGATTTAGGAACGAGTAAAATGTGGCTCTTTGCTTGACTCGAACACCTCTCAATTCGTGCCAAAGCTAGGCGTGATCAGCATGTTTAAAGACTTAGAAAATATTTGTATGTGATGTGTTTTTGGTGTGTATGGCTAGTCGAATGCATGCATGCATTTATAGGGAGATTTAGAAATTAGCATGTGCAATATTATAGAAATGGAAGTAGAGAGTAAGTAGTATGAATCGTCCTTGTGCTAGTTCGAACAAAAGGAAGGATACAAGATAAAATTATGGAGTTTTGTCTTGGCTTTGTTTGGTGTATTCAAAGTCAACTAATTTCAAAATGATTTCATATTATGATGGAGTGTGGCAGTATGTCATTGAATGAGTGGAAATGATGTTTTCTTGTGTTGTGTTAGTCGGCAGCTAAGGACCAAAAGGGAAGAGACAAAATAAATTTTAGGTGTTGGTTTATGGTTGTGTTCGTTGGTGTGATCCAAGGGGTCAAGCAATATGGAAAACTTGACTAAGACCATTCGTATGGCTCGTTTGTGACTCTTAAGAGTCGAGGCACTATAAAGAACGTGTCCAGAATTTCTTATGGCTCGAGTGGAGTCGTTGGTGGGTCGAACAAGGTAATTCCTTAGGCGAAATGTGATTTTGAGTTAAGTTGAACAATATCAACTCGTTGGTCTTCGGCTAAGCTTGGATGGATTTTAACTAGACAAATGTTCGAATTTTGAAAGGTGGTTTATCACACTCGATTCTTTGTTGGGTCGAGAATTGAGTGACGTAAAGATATTATGTTGTCGTTAAGCTAGATTGCTCGTAAATTAGCGAAAATGTTCGGTCCTTGTCGAGTTTTTAGGTTAAAATTTTATAGTGTTAGGTTGGATTTGTTTTGTGGGCTTTGGTTTGTATTTTGGGCTCGATTGGTGGACTGGCCCGATGAACGAAAATAATAATAATACTAAGGGTCCGATTGGTGTGTTGGGTTTGTAATATTATTGGGCTGAGGTCCAATGAGTCTAGCAGCCCATTTGGTATTTATCGGGTATAGAGTCGAGGTCCAATATAGTTACTGAGTATTTGTGAAAATTTTCATGAGCTCGGGAATGTATTTGATCACGTTTGGTTAATTGACGAAACGTATAAACGTTAAGTATTAAACGTTAATGGTTTTAGATAATTTCGCGATTTTAGACTATCAAGGTTCGTGTGTAAGCATCGTTTCTAGGTAAATGGTAATCACAAGTCTCGTTGCGATTTAAAATAATATAGCATGAATAAAAAAAAAATTTGTTACCGGTAGAAATGGTTATTAGATAACGTAATGATTCGTTAATCATTTATTAGCATTCACTATTCATAGGGAAAATTATGAGAGGTTACAGTACCTACCACTTATACTGAATTCCGTCCCGGAATTCTAGTCTAAGATAGGTGATAGGAGTGTCTATGAAAATAGGTGTGGGTATTTGGCTCGAATCTGGTCTTCGCGTTCCCAAGTATATTCCGGTCCTCGTTTAGAGTTCCATCGGACTTTGACAATGGGAATGCGGTTCTGTTTTAGTTGTTTGATCTCTCTGTCCATGATTTCCATGGGTTCTTCTGTAAAGACAAGTTTGTCGTCGAGCCGAATCTCTTTCAACGGAACTACAAGAGATTCATCTGACAAACATTTCTTAAGATTTGATACGTTAAAGGTGTTGTGAACTCGACTAAGTTCCTCTGGTAGTTCGAGTTTGTAAGCCACTGGTCCTATCCTTTCTAGGATTTTGAATGGACCAATGTATCTAGGGTTAAGCTTTCCACGTTTTCCGAAACATACCATTCCCTTCCTGGGAGATACTTTCAACATGACCTTGTCTCCAATCTGGAATTCCATAGGTTTTCTCCTCACGTCGGCATAGCTCTTCTGTCTATCTCTTGCAGCTTGTAGTCGTTGCTTAATCTTGACTATCTTTTCTGTTGTCTCATGAATGAGATCGGGTCCGGTGAGTTGTATATCTCCGACTTCGGTCCAACAAACAGGCGATCTGCACTTTCGACCGTAGAGTGCTTCGAATGGTGCTGCCTTAATGCTGGCGTGGTAACTGTTGTTGTAGGAGAACTCGGCTAGAGGTAAGTGTCTGTCCCAACCTTTTCTGAAATCAATAACACATGCTCGGAGCATGTCTTCTAAGGTTTGGATTATCCTCTCGCTTTGTCCATCGGTTTGTGGATGATATGCAGTGCTCATATCCAGTTTGGTTCCCAAGGCTTTTTACAAAGACTTCCAAAAATGAGATGTGAAACAACTGTCACGATCTGAGATGATTGAGATCGGCACTCCATGTCGTGAAACTATTTCTTTTAGATATAGCGTTGCGAGTGTATCCATCTCGTCAGTTTCTTTGATTGCTAAGAAGTGAGCGGATTTGGTGAGACGATCAACAATGACCCAGATGGTGTCAAGTCCAGTTGATGTCTTAGGAAGCTTAGTGATAAAGTCCATTGTAATACGTTCCCATTTCCATACAGGAATTTCGGGTTGTATGAGTAATCCTGACGGCTTTTGATATTCCGCTTTTACTCTTGAACAAGTCAAACATTTTCCGACATACTCGGCGATTTCGGCCTTCATGTTTGGCCACCAGTAAAGTTTCTTGAGATCTTGATACATTTTGTCGGAACCTGGATGAATGGAGTACTTGGATTTGTGAGACTCATTCATAATGAGATCACGTATACCTCCGTATAGAGGAATCCAACTTCTTTCTTTGAAACAGAGCATCCCGTCTGCTCTTTGCACAAAACCATTCTTATTTTCTGGCATGCCGTGGATCTTTTCACAAGGTCGGTTCTCTTCCTTAAGAGCTTCGGATTGAGCGATGAGTATTTGTGAGGGCAGGGGCGAACGAATGGTTATTCCTAATGATCTGACTCTAAGAGGTTTCAGTCATTCCTTCCGACTTAATGCATCTGCCACAACATTGGCTTTTCCTGGGTGATAACGGATTTCACAATCATAATCGCTAAGTAACTCTAACCAGCGATGTTGTCTCATGTTCAGTTCTTTCTGATCTAAGATATGCTGAAGACTTTTGTGGTCGGTGAATACTGTGCACTTGGTGCCATACAGGTAATGTCTCCATAACTTAAGGGTGAATACTACTGCTCCTAACTCTAAATCATGAGTCGTGTAGTTTGCTTCATGCGTTTTGAGTTGTCGCGAGGCATAAGCTATCACTTTGTGATGACATCAAATAACGACATATTATTAGCATCATTTATCCTATATTATTGACTTGTTTTATATCACTTTATATGAGAATTGATACTTAATCGTTTACTTTTGTAATTCTCAGTTATAAACAAGCATTGGGTGAAAGTTAATGATTTCGGACGGAAATTGGAGCAAAATGAATCAAGTTGGAAAAGTCTGCTGAGTTGAAGAGATTAAAGACCATTGCCTGACTTTGAAGCATGCGCCGCATCTGATTTTATCATGCGTCGCATATGAAACTTTGGTCAACGAAGAAGAACCAACTTGTTCTACTCCAGATACGCCGCATCGGACCAATCCGATGCGCCGTATCGGCCAAACACAACCCTTACCAAGGAATCAAGTGTAGATTAGAAGCTTAATGAAGAAGTCAAGATTACAAGTCGACACTTGAAGATGCTTTCGTATTTTGGCCATAAAATCTTCATCCGGACTCCGTTTTAGGTGATTCAAGCGGCCACGGAAAGAGAAAAAGGAGATCTACCTGTAACTGAAGGAGATGCGGCGCATCTGGTCTTTAGATGCGCCGTATTGGGAGATGAGGCGCATCTGGTCTTTAGATGCGCCGTATTGGGTCAGTTTCAGACTTGGAGGGTACGTTTACTTATAGATGCGGCGCATCTAACTCTATAGATGCGCCGTATCGACCCAGATTTCAGAATCTATAAATACCGAGCTCATTAACGAATTAGGGTATCATTGGGGACCCTTGGGGTCGTTCCCAGAAGACTAAAAACCCCTCCAAACAGCAGAAGACCTCCTTGAAGATCCAATCATCCTAGAAGATCATCTCAAGAACCTTATATTAAGTGTAATCGTTCGGTTGCGTATCGTTTTCATTATGAATTCTTATTCGTTTGCTTTGATTACAACTTTATGTATTGTCACTGAGATTATGGGCTAACACCCTTAGGTGTTAGCCAAGTTTATGAAGTCTATTTAGTTTATTTGTGTTCTTGATTACGTGTTTGCTTTGTTATTGGATTGGGTGCTTATCGATAAAAACTCGTTTATTGCTTATAACTAGTAAAAGTCTATGTAACTAGATTATGAACTTATTGGTTTAATGTGGTAACTTAACTATCTGTAATTGTGGTTACTTTAATTGATCATAAAGTGTAGTAATCCGAATCCTATTAGATGGCTTAGAGGGAACACACCGGAACCGTGCCTTATGCCACTATTAGGACTAGTAGCGCGTAATGCCAAACTAGGTTAGACGGTTTAAAGTGATAAGTTAGTATTGATGCTAGATAGGTCACTATGATCATGTCCTCTTTCCCACCACGATGGTAGGTTATTCAATTGTGACAGGATTAATAATCGGATTGATGGCAAAACAATTGAATGAATTAAAACAAGTAGACATTAGCACATATATAACTATAAGATGGATTAGACTTGGCTAGCATGTTCTTCTATCATTGAATTCACATTTTCTTTTAATTAGTTTAATATTTATTTTCTCGTATTTAGTTTAATTAAACACACAAAATCGTGATAGCCTCTCAGGCTAAAACCCCCAAAGTATTTACTTGCTTTCTAGGTTAGTTAGTTTAGTAATTAGAATACCTTTAGATCACTTTAGCTTCGCTCCTAGTGAACGACCCTTGCTTACCTAGAAACTATCTACATTGACCGGGTACACTGCTCGTTAGTGTTTAGAGTCTATAGGTTAGTTCGGCAAAATATAAATTTAAAACTTGGTAGATTTTTATAGACATAAAAAAACACATCAAGTTTTTGGCGCCGTTGCCGGGGAGTGATTGTTTAATTTGATTTATTGGTATTTTAGTTTTTATTTGTTTTCGTTAGTTTCTGTGTGTTTTTGTCATTCTTTGTTTCTGTCTCAGAAAAGCAATACGGCGTATTCTTGTCTGTGAATACGGCGCATCTGTCTGATTTCAATACGGCGTATTCTTGTCTGGGAATACGGCGCATTGACGTTCTGCGACAATTTTTTTTTAGATTTCCTCCTGTTCTGCTGTCCGAACTTCGGTTTTAGTATTGTATAATTTGAAAAATCTGTTACAGAAAGCTAATACGGCGTATCCATTGTCTGTTGGATACGGCGCATCGATTTTCTGTGACACCAAAAATATTTTTTGTTTTTTATTTTTTTGTGTTTATTAAATTTTTATTAGTTTAGTTTTTATTTTTGTTTAGGTTACTGCTGTTCTTGGTTGCTTATCTTTCAGGTAATAATGAAGATGGACAATCCAGACATTACTATGGAAGAATATATGAGACTTGAAGAGGAAAGAGCCTTGAGCAATAATGGGATCTACGATTGGGAAAGAGCAAGGAATGGTAGACAAGTCACTGAGACAAAAGAAATCACTATGGAAGAATACTTGTTGCTGGAAAAGGTTCAGTCAAAGAAAGAAAGAAACGGGTTGCCGTTTCGACATACTTGGACTATATCGGATGATCTTCTCGATGATAATGATGAGGAAGTGTCCCATGTATTTAATATGAAACAAATTCCTGCAATTGTTCTCGATGGTGCTTTTTCTCCGGAGATTGCACAAGATGATGTGTATACGGAACCTTACGTTGAAGAATATTCTGCAATCGTATTACCACCATTAGACAATCCATCGGATGAAGATGAAAAGTATTCTGATTTTGATTTCGAACCATTTGACGCCATAGTTTATGATGACTTACCTCAACTAGATTTTGACCCAACGAGGGATTTTGAAGAAATCTGGGATGAATTATTTAAGGATGAAATTCGGGACGGTTATGAAATTGCAAGACCATTAGTTGAAGAAGGAGACTCACAAGATGAATTGGAGTCACTTACAACAAAAAGTGGTACAAATTTATTTAATACTATTGATCCCGTTACTAATAATCTTGCTAGTTTTCCTAAACAGGTTGCAAAACAAAAGGATAATGAGGTGGAGTATATTACACTACCTATTCAAGCACATGAAGCACCTGTGATCAACCCGTATTTGGTGGAGCTCGAGGAAGAATTTGGTGATGAGCTCTTAAACATTGCTACGATTGATGAAGATGATGATTTCGACCCTATGAAGGTTATAGAGGAACTCGAACTTTTACTTGCCAAAGACCCTTTCTCATCTTCTGCGAAAGTCAAGGGACGCCTTACTACCAAAGAGACTAACCATGAAGAAAGGAGACTCATTTTTCCTCAACACACTACTCTTTCAGATGGAATGGTCAAATCATCCAATTTATCAACCAAACCGGGTAAGGATAGGAAAGATGTACATATATTGCCAAGGTATGATTTTTATTTATTTCTTCCATCTTTACTAGCAAATTTACACTCTCTTCGTGTTTATTGCTACTATCACCCGCACTTGATCCCAAGTGGGGGGAACAATACCCTATTACATAGTAAATAAGGGTAGAGTCAGGCTCGTGACTCGAACAAAAACAAGCGCTTCGTGGGAGGCAACCCATGCTTGTCTTTTACTTTCTTTTTAGTTTATTTTATTTTCTTGTGTTTATTTTTATTTGTTTTTTTTCTGCATGACTGCTGTCGCTGTATTCTGCTGATACAAACGATACGGCGCATCTGTATTCCAGATGCGGCGTATGGCGTTTTCATTTTATATACAGCGCATTTAATAATTCGAGTACGGCGCATCTATCTCCTAGATACGCCGTATTCTGTTTTTAATCAGAAAAAATTTTAAGCCATAACCGACATACGACGCATCTGTTGTACAGATACGGCGTATCTAATTATTTGTTAAAAAACAGACTTCGAATTAATAAAATATGAAGTGACGCATCAATTTCTATCGATACGGCGTATTATCCCATTGCATGCAGTTTAATATTTCCTACAGGTTGTTGATGCGGCGTATCCAATATTCCATGGATGCGGCGCATCGACACTCTGACCTGTAATTTTTTTCGTATTTTTATTTTCCTAACCAATGATTAACGAGATGCTCTCGAGATTCTTTTTCTGTGGTCTCTATAATTTTACAGGTCTGGACGATTGAAGATGTTGATGAACTCCCACATTTTATATGCTCGCATTCTTACATGGAGGATCATTCCGAGCAAATCTCAGGGGAGTTCTCCGTTCTAATTCTTTTAATTTCCTGTTTTTAATTTCAAATTAAACAATGAGGACGTTGTTTATCTTAAGTGGGGGGATGGAGAATTAGAACGTTTACTTGTCCTTATTTTTCAAAAATATGCTTAAAATGTGCTTAATATATCAAAATTTATAATTATTTTTAGCATGTTTTTGTTTAAAGTCTAAATTACATAGCTGCACATATGACGTTATTTTCAAAAATTGTGATTTTTCAAAATTCACAAATCTATGAGTGTGCCGGTGACTTGTAAACTTTAGAACTTGGCTTGTATACTATTCGAGACCACCATAATAAGTATTATTTTATATAATTGGAATGACTTGTCTAAATTGGTAAATTTCTAGGATTACACCCAAATAGCCTTTATATGTTTTGTGTTATTAGCTAACTACACTGGTTAGTTAACCCCCGTATAAACCCTTTTGTTACTCTCACTTTTAGAGTAAGATACCCCTAGAAAAACACTCAGAGCCATTCCTTTCGTTTCTTACACCTTTGTTAAAATGTTTCGTTACACCCTTACACCTTAGCCTACCCTGTAGATTAAAATTCGTGGTTGGTTAATTGCTTTAGGCAATGTGTGTTTCCTTACATTACCTGTGTTCGCGTGCGTAATTCATTATCTATGGTTAGGTCGGGAAATTGCACAATGCAATTGGAGTGAAAGTAAATATTGTATATCTTTGAGTTTATTTTTCGTGTGTTTACTACTTTCACTATTACCGTTATTTCTGAAGTTATGAAAAATATGGAAAAATTATCCAGAATTATCATTATAGTGATGTGGTGAAATTTTACACATCTATGTTTATGTTTCAAGTTTAAAAAAAAAAAAAAAAAAAAAAAATCGAAAAAAAAAGAAAAGAAAAAGAAAAAAAAAAGAAAAAAGAAGAAGAAAAGTTGGATGTTTGATTTAACCAACTCATGTAAAGTTATGTAAGTGGTCGATATCACCACTAATTGTTGTACTATATATTTATGGATTGAAATGGGAGTTGGCAGTTATGGGAACGTCAACTAAGGTTTATTCTTTGATTAAGATCTTGTTGAGTATAATTCGTGTCTACCTAAAGCGTGTGTTTCAAGTGTTAAAGCGTGAGTTATTCAATGATATGAGTCTTATTCATGGGATGGTTGGGATAGTGATTAACCACACTTAGGATTTTAATTTATTTGTTTTGTTTGTTTTTTTTATTTTTACACCAATTTGTATCCCAAATATTATCCATGCCCTGTATTATTCTTTATCCAACCAAACCTTTGATTTATTGAGATTAGGGATTTGAGCAATCTTAAGTATCGTAGTCGTGGATTCGGCTATGTATTTATGATTTTGTCGCCCTTTTTGATATATTATTATTGGTGAAGTTTGGACCTATCTTTAGCCTATTCGAGTTAAGGATTTGAGCAATTGCAAGTATCGTGTTCGTGGATTCGATCATGTATTCGTGATTTTGTCGCCTTTTCTGGAATATGAGATCGATAGAGATTAAAAAGAATTATTAACCCTTAACCAACAAACCCTTTTTACCGCTTTAGACTTGTTACTCCTTGGCTTTAGTGGGGGAGATGCGTATACTTGCCAAGCTTATGATAGAATATTCGTCACGACTGGACAGTTAAACGATTAGATTTGCTTTTATCGAAATATTTTATTTTATTTCTAATTCGTTAAGTGTTTGGTTGTGCAATTATGATAAAACGAATAAGTGCTTAATTATAAAAATACATCCTATTTAGGATACATTTTCATAAGTTTAATCTAAGGTTTACTTGAGGACAAGTAAAGTTCAAGTGGGGGATATTTGATGCCATCAAATAACGACATATTATTAGCATCATTTATCCTATATTATTGACTTGTTTTATATCACTTTATATGAGAATTGATACTTAATCGTTTACTTTTGTAATTCTCAGTTATAAACAAGCATTGGGTGAAAGTTAATGATTTCGGACGGAAATTGGAGCAAAATGAATCAAGTTGGAAAAGTCTGCTGAGTTGAAGAGATTAAAGACCATTGCCTGACTTTGAAGCATGCGCCGCATCTGATTTTATCATGCGTCGCATATGAAACTTTGGTCAACGAAGAAGAACCAACTTGTTCTACTCCAGATACGCCGCATCGGACCAATCCGATGCGCCGTATCGGCCAAACACAACCCTTACCAAGGAATCAAGTGGAGATTAGAAGCTTAATGAAAAAGTCAAGATTACAAGTCGACACTTGAAGATGCTTTCGTATTTTGGCCATAAAATCTTCATCCGGACTCCGTTTTAGGTGATTCAAGCGGCCACGGAAAGAGAAAAAGGAGATCTACCTGTATCTGAAGGAGATGCGGCGCATCTGGTCTTTAGATGAGCCGTATTGGGAGATGAGGCGCATCTGGTCTTTAGATGCGCCGTATTGGGTCAGTTTCAGACTTGGAGGGTACGTTTACTTATAGATGCGGCGCATCTAACTCTATAGATGCGCCTTATCGACCCAGATTTCAGAATCTATAAATACCGAGCTCATTAACGAATTAGGGTATCATTGGGGACCCTTGGGGTCGTTCCCAGAAGACTAAAAACCCCTCCAAACAGCAGAAGACCTCCTTGAAGATCCAATCATCCTAGAAGATCATCTCAAGAACCTTATATTAAGTGTAATCGTTCGGTTAGCGTATCGTTTTCATTATGAATTCTTATTCGTTTGCTTTGATTACAACTTTATGTATTGTCACTGAGATTATGGGCTAACACCCTTAGGTGTTAGCCAAGTTTATGAAGTCTATTTAGTTTATTTGTGTTCTTGATTACGTGTTTGCTTTGTTATTGGATTGGGTGCTTATCGATAAAAACTCGTTTATTGCTTATAACTAGTAAAAGTCTATGTAACTAGATTATGAACTTATTGGTTTAATGTGGTAACTTAACTATCTGTAATTGTGGTTACTTTAATTGATCATAAAGTGTAGTAATCCGAATCCTATTAGATGGCTTAGAGGGAACACACCGGAACCGTGCCTTATGCCACTATTAGGACTAGTAGCGCGTAATGCCAAACTAGGTTAGACGGTTTAAAGTGATAAGTTAGTATTGATGCTAGATAGGTCACTATGATCATGTCCTCTTTCCCACCACGATGGTAGGTTATTCAATTGTGACAGGATTAATAATCGGATTGATGGCAAAACAATTGAATGAATTAAAACAAGTAGACATTAGCACATATATAACTATAAGATGGATTAGACTTGGCTAGCATGTTCTTCTATCATTGAATTCACATTTTCTTCTAATTAGTTTAATATTTATTTTCTCGTATTTAGTTTAATTAAACACACAAAATCGTGATAGCCTCTCAGGCTAAAACCCCAAAGTATTTACTTGCTTTCTAGGTTAGTTAGTTTAGTAATTAGAATACCTTTAGATCACTTTAGCTTCGCTCCTAGTGAACGACCCTTGCTTACCTAGAAACTATCTACATTGACCGGGTACACTGCTCGTTAGTGTTTAGAGTCTATAGGTTAGTTCGGCAAAATATAAATTTAAAACTTGGTAGATTTTTATAGACATAAAAAAACACATCACTTTGTTTCGTTGCATCAGCACAGCTCCCAAACCATGATATGAGGCATCACAATACACTACGAAGTCTTCACTTCCTTCAGGTAGCGCTAGTATTGGTGCTTCACAGAGCTTTTTCTTTAACAGTTGGAAAGCTGATTCCTCCTCTTTTCCCCAGATATACTTCTTGTTCTTCTGAGTTAATTCAGTCAAAGGCTTTGAGATTTTTGAAAAACCTTCAATAAATCTTCTGTAGTAACCGGCTAGACCCAAAAATTGGCGTATCTGTGTGGGGTTTGTAGGAGATGTCCAACCTTTGACGGCCTCAGTCTTTGCAGGATCTACATGATTGCCTTGACTGTTGATAACATGCCCAAGGAATTGTACAGTTCGAATCCAAAAGTCGCATTTGGAGAACTTGGCATACAATTGTTCCTTTTTGAGTAACTCTAAAATAATCTTTAGATGTTCGGCATGTTCCTGCTCGTTGCGTGAGTAGATTAGGATATCGTCTATGAATACAATCACGAATTTATCCAGGTATGGTTTGCACACTCTGTTCATCAAGTCCATAAACACTGCAGGTGCATTAGTTAGACCAAATGGCATTACTTGGAATTCGTAATGTCCGTAACGCGTCCTAAAAGTTGTCTTGGGAATATCCTCCTCTCGATCTCTTAACTGATGGTACCCTAACCTTAGGTCGATCTTCGAGTATACACTCGATCCTTGTAATTGATCAAACAAGTCATCGATCCTAGGTAGTGGGTAACGATTCTTTACAGTGAGTTTGTTCAATTCTCGGTAATCAATACACATTAGGAAAGATCCGTCCTTCTTCTTAAGGAATAGAACCGGAGCTCCCCAAGGTGATGAGCTGGGTCGGATAAAGCCTTTATCAGACAACTCTTTCAATTGTTCTGACAATTCCTTCATTTCTGACGGCGCTAACCTATAAGGTGCCTTTGCTACAGGTGCCGCTCTAGGCACTAGTTCAATCTAGAATTCTACTTGACGGGGAGGTGGAAGACCGGGTAAATCTTCGGGGAATACTTCTGGGAATTCTTTAACGATCGGAACGTCTTCAACTCGCTTATCTTTCGATTTGTTTTCCGTTACATGAACCATGAATGCTTGGCATCCTTCATTCATGTATTTCACCAATATGATATATGAGATGATATCGTATCACGTTTTATTTTTGTCACCATGGACAATAAGAGTTTCACCATTACGTGGAATATGCACGGCTTTCTCGTCATAGAGTATTCTAGCGCGGTGTTTGGATAACCAATCCATACCAATGACTACGTCAAAACTACCGAGCTGAATAGGCATGAGGTCGATGGGAAAAGGGTTGTCTTGTAGGATTATGGTACAACCACGAATTACGGTGTCGGTGCCAATTAGGTTTCCATCCGTCATTTCAATTTCAAAAGTGGTGTTTAGTTTGGAGGGGGTAATGTTAAGCAAAGGAGAAAACGTAGCTGACACAAAACTTCTATCTGCTCCAGAATCAAATAATACCCTAGCACTATGTTGATTGAGTAAGAACGTACCCGTGACAACGTCAGGGTTTAGTGGGGCATCTTCCTCCTTTAGTACATATGCTCTTCCTCGAGCGTTGTTTTGCTGACCATTTCCTTTCGGACAGCGGCTCTTGAAGTGACCTACTTCTCCGCAGGAGTAGCAAGTTGGAGTTACAGGCTGTAGGTTACTACCAGTAGCGGGATTTCTGCAATCCTTTGTCTGATGACCCACTTTCTGGCATTTCACACATTTGATTGTGCAAGGTCCACTGTGGTGTAGTTTGCATCTGTTACACTGGGATTTCTGACCTTGGTATCCCTTGCCTTCAGTAGCAGCATAGGCCTTGGCGGTTTCTTGTCTTTGGTTCTATTGATGGTGACGATTGTTTCGGTTTTGATGGTACGGGTTATTGTTTCTATGGTTTTTGTTATTGAAGTTGTTGTTGCGGTGGTTATTGTTACTGTGGTGGTGAGTGGTTCTTTTGTCATCGAGCTTTCTCTTGAGCTCATTGTTGTACTTGGCCTCTCGGTCCAGTAGTTTTTGAGCAAGTTCAATGGCTGCCTCCAGAGTTGGTGGGTTCGATGAAGTGACATTTCCCTCAATACTACGGGGAAGCCCTTCGATATACTTCTCCAGTTCTTTTTCGAAATTTGGTACAACAGTAGGACATAGTATTTTAAGCTCTTGGAATCTCCTGTTGTATGTTTTAAGATCAATTCCTTTCACTACCAGTAGATGGAATTCATCTTCCAATTTTCTTAGTTCAGAACGGGGACAATATTTCTTCAGCATCTTGGTCTTAAACTCAGTCCAAGTGAGCTGGTGAGCTGCTGTCATTCCCATGGCTTTGACTGTAGCATTCCACCATGACAAAGCATCTTGCATGAGAGTTCCAGTAGCGAAAATGACTTTGTTATCCTCAGTACAACCGCTTCTCTGAAAAACAGTTTCAGATCGTTCGAACCAGTGAGCAAGTTCAGTTACTCCTTCAGTACCCTTGTAGGAAGTTGGTTGACAACTCATGAAATCCTTGTAGGTACACTTGCGGTTTGCAGCTGTTGCACTTTCTCCTGTCGGTAGACTAGTGCCACTGTTGCGAGCATTTGCTGCCGCCTGTTCTGCCAAGACTGCATTTACACCGTCAGCGATTGCTTTTCGGATAGCTTCTGGAGTCATAGTAGGCGTAGCCGTTGAAGTTTCATGATTTGCGGCTGAGGTTGCTTTTCTTGTACGTGCCATAGTTCTATCAATATTGCAAAAGCATATTTTTAGAAATCTCATAATGATCACGTTAAGTTAGAATAAATTGTAGGGTAATTGAATATGGGTTATAATAATACAGCCATAATATTAACCACAACAATTGAGTTTAATAATTCTGGTTTATATCTGTAGGCACAGCAAGTATCATATCATAAATACATTCACGACATGTCTGAATCAAATCACAACACACATGAGAACATAAATGATTGAATTGTACTGTATGAACCAACATTTCACGAGACAATATATATGGCGAATCATAATGCATATGAGTGTAAGAAACAACCATGGAATACATAAATCAACATCAATATAATACATCCACAAAACATAAGATTAATAACTTGTTCGATTTGTTTTACAAAACATAAAGATACAAGATTCTTTATTAATACAACATTGGTAGACTAAGACATCTCTTAGTTATACTGACACATCTCTGATCTATGGTCCTCCTGGTGCACCATCTAAGCGGCGCTGAAGATCTGCAATCACTGCCATCAAGGTCTCCACTGTCTGGTCTCGAGCTCTTTCCCTAGCCTGGGAATCCTCAACCATAAGTCTAAGAATCAAAACCTGAGAGCTAACTCGGTCAAGCTCAGAGTCTAGTGTCTCAATCACTGTCTGCATCGAAGTAGTGGCCTCTCCTAGTATAGAAATAGTCTCAATGGCTTCCTCTAAACTAGTACCTACTTGATCGAAGACTGTCTCCATCGCCAACTGACCAATCACAAGGTTCTCCACTTCTTCCCCAAGTGTCTCAACCTGCTCGAGTGGTAAGTCATCAAGAATCTCTACAATGTCGTCAAGACGATCCTCATGTCGGACTAATCTGGCTGCCAATAGGGGTAGGGTGTGATGGATGGGTTCTCCGGTAACTGGAAGAATCCTCGAAGCAACTATAGCCGAACTCTCTCCTAGTTCCATAGCTCTCGGTGCTCCCTCCTGGGATCTCCAGTGACGGATGATCGGTAGCAAGAAAGACCATCAGTGAGCATCGACCCTCTTGTGGGTCCCGGTGCGAACTGTAGCCTCATCTCTGACCTGGGCATAGGGGTCCGATAAAGATGGAACCAAGCGGTATGTCCTCTTGCAAGGTAGCAGAGTCTCACTGAGAGTAGCTGATGGTGGAGAAGCAAGTGGTGGAGTAGAGGATGGTAATGGAACAGTGGTGGTCTGGTGATAGAAGATAGTAGGTGGTGGAACTGAAGATAGTGGTGTAAGTGGTGGTGTCCTGGAATGCTCAGGAGCTGAGGGTGGTGATATCACTGGAGTCGGAGTTGGTATGATTGGGGCTGGTGGTGGTATGATCAGTGCTGGTGGTGCACGTACCCGTTTCCGGGGAGTGTGTTTGCTAACATGACCTTCTCCGGGGCGTCGGTAAAGCTGGCCAAAGGGTTCTGGCTCATATGGCTGGAGTTGTCGCACTCGTCCATGCTGGCGAATCAGGCCAGGTGATGGGATTGGTGATGCTGGAGGTGAAATCTCCAGGTCGGATGCCGGTAGAAATTGCTGGCTTTCCATGTACCGGTCAGTAGCAGGTGACATCGGTATAGCTGCCGGAGCAAAGTTTGAGGTGAAAGGCATAGGATCCTCATTCTCTGAATCAGATGATACAGCGATAGGATGGGGTTTCGAAGACATAGTGCTGTAATAATCCCGAATAGTAAATGTAAGCTATTAACATAATCATAAATATGTTAAACTTTGTTAAGAACTCGTATAGTAAGCAACATCCTAAAAATGTTGGAAGTGTGTAGGCACGGAGGGCATAAGGTGGTTATTCTTTAAAATGGTCCGTTTTAAAAATGTAGTTATAGTCCAATGTTTAAAATACATCTGGTTCTCTATAACCATGAGCTCTGATGCCAATCTGTAACACCCCCCAATTTCGGATAGCAACAGCGGAAGACTTAATTGGGTGTTACGTAGTGGATCGCAGTCATAACCATAGAAAACGACTTTAAAAAGACGTTTTAAGTTTATCATTCAAAATACAATCATTTGAGATACAAAGATGTTTCATAGTTAACATGTTTATTTAAATTTGAATGATAAAACATTTATTTAGAACCCGTGCATGCCGGGTTTAGTGCCCACTCCGTGCCTTGAGTTCCAGCCTTTAGTTACCTGAGATAACATGCTAAAAGTCAACAAAAGTTGAGTGATATTCATAGGTATAAGTTTAATAGTTGAACACAAAGTATAAGTGTTAATTGCATCGAATTACAATTAAACGAGTTAAAATCAAGTTGTTATTGCATTAAGCTCATGACACGCAACGCTTAACAGGCATCAAAAATGATGTAAAGTATATAGGCCCTCGGGATGGGTATTTGCCAATAACCCATAAGTTTGTTCAAATAAAGTGCGCTTGGGTGGCTCATCCTAGCAGACCCAAACGGGGATTGTCAGTCCCATATAGATCTATTCACAACTATTTACGTTCACTCGCAAGTGATTAAGGTTCATGATAGAGGGACTTTTGGCAATAGCTACTTAAGCAATAATAACATCAGTCATAGCATACAAAAAGTTTGTATTCATGTTTGTAGCATGTATCTCCCCACAAAAGGATTTGAAAGTTTAAGTGTGGGCTATGAACTCACCTTAGTAGTACAGTAGTGGTGGAAGTATCGTAACTCAAACGATGAAAGGAAACGGCTTCAACACACGACCTATATAGTATATGGCAAGTTTTAGTGGTTTGATAGTCTAAGTTTGGTTTATCGCGAATCATAACGTTTAAGGTTTTATCGATTGATAATTAATTTGTTACGTTAAGAATATGCGTGTTTAAATGATCAAAAATATATAGTGTTATATATATATATATATATATATATATATATATATATATATATATATATATATATATATATATATATATATATATATATATATATATATATATATATAACTCTGGGATCTGTGTTCGTTCGTTGAAGTATATAAGTTTGGGTAAAGAGATCGTTGTTTATAAATCAAGGTTGATTTATGATAAGTTATGCTACGCGTTAAATATTAAGGGATTACGTATATAAAATTTTATAAGTTATATAACTACGTATATAATTATTATAAAATGTGACGCTAAATGTCGATTTGTGAGACCAAACATATTTGTTTCGGGTTTTTGGTTCGTGAAATATTATTACAAGTATAAAATCAGAAATAACCTTTGGGTTTTTTTTACAAAGTTACATTTTATACCCTAACGGCATAATCTTTGCACCGTTAGTCCTCGGTTAAGTTTTATTTATATTTTAAATCTAAAACTTTTAATATTTACATTTTATACTCAAAAGTTCCTAAATTTACAGTTTTCATCACAAGATTATCAAAATGACAGTTTTTACTTTAAGTTTCCAAATTTGGCTGTTTTAGTCCTTCGGTTAGCAAATTTTTGCAAAACAAGTCCAAAATTTATAAAAATCAAAGTTCACTATTTTTATTTCATAAATAAGTTTAAAATAGCTTATGTAACTTATAAAAACTGCTTAATTTGTCAACAACTTATTTTTCGAGCTTATGGGCTTTTAACGAGCTAAATATATAGCCCATTATGGGTTTTCGATCCAATGGGTTTAGAGGGGAGTTGGGCCTGATTATGGGCTTGTTTAAAGGTTACATTTTCATATCGAGTGAGCTTATAAAATCAGCTTATACGAAAAGCTTATAAATAGCTTAGTGGGCTTATAAGCCCGTACGTTATTATTTAGTTTTTGTGAAAGCTTGTTTCTCGATCGATTACTTTGGGTTTAAATAAGGTTCGAGTTGAACTTTATAGGTCGAATGAAATACATGGTTCGTTAGTTTGGTAGCTCGACTATCAGGTCGAGCTATAAAACTTAAGTGTTGTATGTCGAGTTCGTAAATTACAAGACCAAAGTTATGCGACATAGTCCATTATGAAAACAGTTTTAAAACTCAAAATAATTCTAAGTGTTTCATAGAATTCGAAAGAGTCCAATGTGACTTAGAAACGTGTGATGTTTATGGTTTGTACGATTTTATAGGGTTCGATTGGTTGTGGTTCTCGATAGTTAGCATGACCAAGATATAGGATGTCGAGTAAAATATATGTGTCGTACATTAAAATAACAAAATATTTGCCTAAAGTAAAATGAGTTTGCGATAGAAATGAAAGTATAAAAATATATAATCATGAGAAAAGTTCGAAGGATGCTCACTTCACCTCAAAAGGTGGGGCGTATCACAATGTTGAGATTGAGTTAGGCCAAAGAAAATGTGTTGCTCGATTCTTGGTACTTCGAAGATTTAGGAACGAGTAAAATGTGGCTCTTTGCTTGACTCGAACACCTCTCAATTTGTGCCAAAGCTAGGCGTGATCAGCATGTTTAAAGACTTAGAAAATATTTGTATGTGATGTGTTCTTGGTGTGTATGGCTAGTCGAATGCATGCATGCATTTATAGGGAGATTTAGAAATTAGCATGTGCAATATTATAGAAATGGAAGTAGAGAGTAAGTAGTATGAATCGTCCTTGTGCTAGTTCGAACAAAAGGAAGGATACAAGATAAAATTATGGAGTTTTGTCTTGGCTTTGTTTGGTGTATTCAAAGTCAACTAATTTCAAAATGATTTCATATTATGATGGAGTGTGGCAGTATGTCATTGCATGAGTGGAAATGATGTTTTCTTGTGTTGTGTTAGTCGGCAGCTAAGGACCAAAAGGGAAGTGACAAAATAAATTTTAGGTGTTGGTTTATGGTTGTGTTCGTTGGTGTGATCCAAGGGGTCAAGCAATATGGGAAACTTGACTAAGACCATGTTGTCGTTAAGCTAGATTGCTCGTAAATTAGCCAAAATGTTCGGTCCTTGTCGAGTTTATAGGTTAAAATTTTATAGTGTTGGGTTGGATTTGTTTTGTGGGCTTTGGTTTGTATTTTGGGCTCGATTGGTGGACTGGCCCAATGAACGAAAATAATAATAATACTAAGGGTCCGTTTGTTGTGTTCGGTTTGTAATATTATTGGGCTGAGGCCCAATGAGTCTAGCAGCCCATTTGGTATTTATCGGGTATAGAGTCGAGGTCCAATATAGTTACTGAGTATTTGTGAAAATTTTCGTGAGCTCGGGAATGTATTTGATCACGTTCGGTTAATTGACGAAACGTATAGACGTTAAGTATTAAACGTTAATGGTTTTAGATAATTTCGGGATTTTAGACTATCAAGGTTCGTGTGTAAGCATCATTTCTAGGTAAATGGTAATCACAAGTCTCG
This sequence comes from Artemisia tridentata subsp. tridentata, assembly GCA_021014915.2. Lineage (NCBI taxonomy): Eukaryota > Viridiplantae > Streptophyta > Magnoliopsida > Asterales > Asteraceae > Artemisia > Artemisia tridentata. The sequence continues at coordinate 9,090,377 of CP139501.1, read as the reverse complement.
TTGCGATTTAAAATAATATAGCATGAATAACAAAAAAAAAATTTGTTACTGGTAGAAATGGTTATTAGATAACGTAATGATTCGTTAATCATTTATTAGCATACACTATTCATAGGGAAAATTACGAGAGGTTACAATAAAGTAGCCCAGACACTCACTGACAGAAATATCAGTGATCATCTAACTCACTGATGATCAGTGAGAATGTCTCTCCCAGATAAAGGGATGAAGCTTAGACAACATTCTTCAAAGAGTTGACAAAGACCAACTGAAGATGCGCTTTAACTCAACTGATGCAGTCTCAATGAGTAAGGTACTTGAGCAAACATCAGGGACACTGAGATTTGACAAATGTCTCTATATCCCTGATGGCCTTTCACTCATTGACAATGAACACTTCACCAACTTTAATTCTAACTGATCAAGAAGTTATGAATGATCAGCATGACTTCCTGAACAAGGCTCAAGATTCAGAGACATATGGAATCTAGGTTGAACTAATTAAAGAAGACAAGCTCAAGGTCCACATCAAGGTGAATTAAAATGGGGCTTTTTATTGTACTATAAACCACGGAGCTTTACGGGGAAATTCCAAGACTTTATACCTTAGGAATAAAGGATCCAAGGGCCGTTACAACGGAGAGTTCCAAGACTTTATACATTCCGGAAATGAGGTTCCAAGGGTGTTAGACCAAGACCTTACACCTTCCTGAATAAAGATCCAAGGGCCGTTATAAAAGGGTAGCCAAGACCTTAACGCCTTTTGGAAATAAGGATCCAAGGACCGATCTCGAGCCGTAACTTATAGCACATAAATTTAAGATTTATTTATTTTAGCTTGATTTTAGTGCCACCACTCCAAATCTCGTGTACGATAAACTAACCGGAACTTTACAGATAATTCCAAGACTCTAGACATTCATGAAATGAGGATCCAAGGTCGTTAGACCAAGACCTCACACATCCTGAATTAGAGATCCAAGGGCCGTTTTATGAACCGCCGCTTATGTTACACGACACTTGTAGTAACCTTGATGTGTACCCAACTTTTATAAGCAAGAATTTTCTTAAGAGGACAAAAACTAATCATCACCAAAACCTAATACCCTTAATTATTCCTAGATTACTAGTATTGGGTGAAATAAGCTTATGGGAACAAAAAGCCACAAATAACTTCGATGAGCTCTAAGGAGAACCAACTACTCCACGTTTAACATTTTCATTTGCACAATTCTTAAAAACTTAGCCTAAACGTTAAGGGTAGCAGCCAAATCAACACTTTGGCAGAGTCGGGATTCCCTTGTTCTAGCCTAATCAAGTCTAAACTTCCACTAATACCGAAGCATTAATGTATAGCAAATTATTTTTATTGTGCCAAGCACTTCTTTTAGACGAAAAATACGATAAAAATTTTAAAATTTTTGGTCAAAACGGGGGTGCTAGGGGACTAGTAGGTACAAAATGTGAAAAATTTTAAAATTTGGTCAAATGAGAATTCCCCCCCACACTTAGAATTGAATATTGCCCTCAATATTCAAAGTACCGGCTATTATGCCGACACTATAGAACGTAAAAGGGTAAGACTACTAGCTAAGTGTGGAAACGAAATCTTTTTCACAAAAAGGATTAAATAAGATATCCCTGGATGTCAATAGAAAAGATCGGATATTGGGCGGCTGGATTGAAAACAAGCGCATCAATCATCACGATCTACGGGAATCCTGAAAACAAAGGCAAACACACATACACAAAGCAACAAGTAGAGGAATTCCCCCACACTTAGTGTTAGAAAATAGATAGAAGATAGAATGATAAGCATGGGTTGCCACCCACGAAGCGCTTGTTTTTTATCGAGTCGTATAGCTTGACTCGCCCCGAATTTAATTGTTCTTGGGGGAGCATGTGGAAGAGAAGATCTCCATCGGACTTTCATTCAATATGTTTGAAGAAACATTGAAGTGCTTGAAAGTTCCACTCCGATGAGATACACCCGGCTCAAAAGAATGATAAATGGAGATGCCGGGGTCAAAAATGGTGTCTTCACTCCCTAACGAGTGAAGGAAAGGACAATCTACCTTATAGGTGAAGAAAGGTAGAAAAACTCGAACGACATATGTGAAGTCAATACAAGGGCGATCCTCAAAAGGGAATGTCACATATGTCGGAGAAATAATATCCTTATGAATCTCAGGATTTATAATTGAGGTCATATTATCAAAAACAATAGAGTCTTTGACCTCATCGTTCTCTAACACTTCGACAAAAAGAGGATTTACGTTGCTAGAAAAGCAATCGTCATCAAATTCAAAAAGAGTGTTAGAGAAAATCCCGGAAGTCACCTCAGAGATGTCAAGAGATTCTCCAAAAATTTGAGAATCACATTCTCTGTCGAATATTTCCTCAGACTCACTTGGGGTTGGGACTAGGTTCTCAGCACTAGACTTTATGAATTCATCCGATTCCTTTTCAGGAATAGTGCTAAGATGCTCATCCCCCATAATGAGAGAGTCCTCGGAGTCCATAGTTGGAAAGATGTTTGTGATTGCAATAGACTGAGGGAGTTGAGAAATGATATCATTCAAAGGAATCGTACTCTCCTCGTCTTCTTCCTCATCATCGTCATCAAGAAGAGCAGCCTTGAGAAACATGGAGCGCCTTTGTGCTGCTCGTTCTTCTGCTAGTAAGTCTATTATAGATTTTTCATGACGATCTTCTTGGGTATGATTAATAGCCAGATCATTAGATGTATTCCTCAAATCTTGTAATTGTTGGAGTAAATCTTTGATAACCAAATCCAAAGGATTATTCCTTGCATTATGAATGTCTTGGAATAATTCTTGATGAGATGGTGGAGGCTGAGTTTGAATCGTTTGATACTGTGGAGGTTGGTCATGATAAGAATAGTCATAATTGTTACAAGGGTCATGCTCATAGACAAGCGGGTTCCTTGTTTGACAATCAGAGCTATAGTGAGGACCTCCACAGTACTCACAACAATAATATTGTTGTGATTGATTCAGTGACGTATATGGATAATGGTCATAACCGAAGTTTTGATTACATGGAACTTGCTCATAGACAAACGTGTTACCTGTTTGACAATCAAAACCCGGGTGAGGACTACCTCCACAAGACTCACAAGAGTATGTCTCCATCTGGTGTTGTGGGGGCTGGTTGAAAAAGTCGGTTGTTTCATGGTAGGAATAAGGATTTTGGTCATAGACAAACCCGTTTCCCGATTCCACCATGCTACAACCGGGACAATTCCCGCCATTTGGAGGACCCCCACACCATTCACAAGAATAATGGTAAGATGAAGACATAAAGAAGAAGAATTAAACGGATAGAGGGATAAGGAGATAAGAATTAAACGAATAAGAGGATTAAGAAGATTATTTTTGGATTTTTAAATTTAGAAACATTGAAAATCACAAAAGAAGAAGGAAAAATAATTTGGAGAAGAAAATCTTTTTGGGTTTTTTAAAAGTTTTTTTAATTTTTTTGGATTTTTGAAAAAAACTATTCACAAGAAAAACACGTAACTTCACGAGGAAGGATCTTCAAGTCACTAATCGTCAAACCGCAACGATATTGTCGCAACACACCTCCCCGGCAGCGGCGCCAAAAATTTGATTCGTTTGCCAAGTAGTCACAAGTCCACGAAGAAAAGTCAACGAGCAACACTTAACGTAACACAAATCAATTGTAATAAACCGGATAAGCGTATACCCGGGTCGTAGTCCCAACGAGGTGTGAAATTGAGGATATCATTTGAGGTTTGGTATTAAAATTCTTGAAAATAACGAGAGTCACTGGTGAACTAATATCTACTAAAACGAAAATAAAATAACGCGACCGGTAAAAGAAAAAATAAAATTTTGGAAAAAAGAATTATATTTTTTTGACTTTTAAATAATTAAATAAGAATTAAAAACTAATTAAAAGAAAATAAATAATTAAAAATACTAAATGAAAAGAGAAAATTCTGAAATTTTTTCTAAAAATACTTTAAGTAAAACTGATCCTAGGAAAAATGTAAGAGAGGTCCCAGCTTATTTCAATAAGCTGGGAAAAAGCAATAAAGGTCGAATAAGCTTAAAGGGAAAAAGGGGTTAAGAATTAAATGTTGCACTATTATTCACAAGCATAACTAGAGCATATTTGTAAAGGCGTGTGTATGTGAGCTAAAGGTCTGGGGTTCAAACCCCAGTTATGGCAATTTTTTGCAAAACATTTTTTTTTTTCATTTTTCTTTTGGAAACTGATTAAGCAAGAGACAATACGCACTTTTAAACTGAAAATATTTTTTGAAAAGCACATTTAAGCTCAGAATAAGCTTTTCAATTCTGATCAGTTGCAACAAAAATGAAAACAAGCAAAAGTTGATAAGCAAGGGGCTGATAAGCTATGATTAAGCTTAACTAGAAACTGAAAAATCAACTAACTCTATTCTAAATAATCCAAACAACTCAGAATAAGCTCCATTGCACATCATTTAAGAACTTAGAATTACAAAAGCAATAAGGGTTTGCTGATTCATCAGAGCAGGGCATAAAAGGCCTATTTCAAGCCATTAAAAAGTTCTTAAATAAAAATTCTAAAAATAAAATAAAAAATGGAAATGGCTAGATAAGCCAGCCAAGTCTAAAAATGCAAATTTTCAGCTTTTAACAACTTATCATGAAAGAATTAAAATTCATCAAAAGGGGCTGCAAAATAAAAAAACTAAAAAAAAAAAAAAAAAAAAAAAAAAAAAAAAAAAAAAACCTCCAAAACTCAGTCTGTTATTCTATTGTGGACTGATGTGGGCTAATCTTGAGATTTTAAGGCAAAAACTGAGAATAGGCAAACAAGCTACCTCACTATCTTAAATAAGCATACAATAGAACTAATAAGCACCAAATAGAACAAATAAGCAGATAAAAAGCATAACATAAGCAATAAGCAGTTAAATAAGAAATAAGCTAAAAGAAGAATTAAAATAAAAACTGAATTAAAACAAGAGTAAAATTACAATTCTGAAATAAAATAAGCTGAAAAAAAATACAATTACCTTAAAAAATAAGCTAAATAAAACCTATCTCTACTGTTACAATAGCTTAACTATATATACACTAAGAAGTAGGGTTTTTTCTCTCAACTTCTGCTTCTTGTGTGCTTCTATTTCCACCCTTGGATTAACTTGGTGCCCACAACATTGAATCTTGGCCGTTGGATCCTTTCTTACCCTAGGATTGCTGAGGTGGAGGGGGGAACACAACCATGTGAGGGTTTTTGGACTGAGGTGTGAGGTAGAAAAGATGAAAGTGACGGGGAAGTGATTATCAGAGGTTTTGGCGGGATAAGGTGGTTAAGAAGGAGATGAACACTGTTTAGGTTGTGTTTTGGCTATCTCTGTGTGTAGTTTGACCCTGTATTAATAAAAGGATGGGATTGGGCTTCTTTTGTTGGGCTTGTGGGGTTAAAGGTTTTGGTGGGTTATTGTTGTGAGATCTGGATAGTAAAAGGGTTAGGATACATGGGATAAAATGAATATTAAACATAAGGACCAATATTGTAAATCTAGGAAACTTAAAGGGCCATTTTTGCCATATTTGCAAAGTTAAACCAAGGGCTAATATTGCCAATATAAAAATATCCAAGGGCCAATTGGAATTTTTCGAGCTTGAATTTTATCCGAATAAATAATGTCTTCCCGGCATCGGCTTTTGAACTCTTTTCCAAATCAAGCTCGGTTTTGTCCATGTTTGCCCCGTTTTCAATCCTTTTGTACCTGAAACACATAAAACACAATCCAAGGATATTTGTAACAATATATGGTCCATTTGGGTGTTTTTGGTCATTTTTGTGGGGTTTTCCAGGTATAAAATGATGAGTAAAAGGCCACTCATCAATCCCCCACACTAAGCAATTGCTAGTCCCTAGCAATCCGATCATATAAAGTAATGAAAGGATCAAAAGAATATCGAGGTTACAAAAATATCCCGTTTTGACTTTATTATAAAATGCAAGTAAATTAAAACGAGATAAAACGTAAACAGCATGCTTGATTATCAAAAATGACATCATAGAACGGGAATCACACAAAGTGGGTGATTCCGGGGAATTTTAATCGTCATCCTCTTTTTTATACTCCCCAACTAAGTTTAAAAACCCTTGTGCAAACATTTTTGTAAAATGCTAACACTACTTATGGAAGTTAATTGTGTATTACTCCTTGTTCCCAAATTCCTATTTTCCTCTATTTATTTTATTTTTGGTGAGAAATGAATTTCTTCAAATTCTCGTTTCGATAATTTTTAGTCCGATAAAGATACCTAGTTTGGTTGCTAACTAGTTTCTAATCTTCCTTCAAAAACCGTTGCCATAAAAATGAGGTCCACATCAAGGTGATTTAAAATGGGGCTTTTTATTTTATTTTTATATTTTTGATTTTTGATTTTTGATTTTTTTTTAACAACTTAACTTCTTATTGTACAATAAACCACGGAGCTTTACGGGGAAATTCCAAGACCTTATACCTTAGGAATAAAGGATCCAAGGGCCGTTACAATGGAGAGTTCTAAGACTTTATACATTCCGGAAATGAGGTTCCAAGGGTGTTAGACCAAGACCTTACACCTTCCTGAATAAAGATCCAAGGGCCGTTATAAGAGGGTAGCCAAGACCTTAACGCCTTTTGGAAATAAGGATCCAAGGACCGATCTCGAACCGTAGCTTATAGCACATAAATTTAAGATTTATTTATTTTTGCTTGATTTTAGTGCCACCACTCCAAATCTCGTGTACAATAAACTAACCGGAACTTTACGGATAATTCCAAGACTCTAGACATTCATGAAATGAGGATCCAAGGTTGTTAGACCAAGACCTCACACATCCTGAATTAGAGATCCAAGGGCCATTTTATGAACCGCCGCTTATGTTACACGACACTTGTAGTAACCTTGATGTGTACCCAACTTTTATAAGCAAGAATTTTCTTAAGAGGACAAAAACTAGTCATCACCAAAACCAAACACCCTTAATTATTCCTAGATTACTAGTATTGGGTGAAATAAGCTTATGGGAACAAAGAGCCACAAATAACTTCGATGAGCTCTAAAGAGAACCAAATACTCCACGTTTAGCATTTTCATTTGCACAATTCGTAAAAACTTAGCCTAAAAGTTAAGGGTAGCAGCCAAATCAACACTTTGACAGAGTCGGGATTCCCTTGTTCTAGCCTAATCAAGTCTAAACTTCCACTAATGCCGAAGCATTAATGTATAGCAAATTATTTTTATTGTGCCAAGCTGATAACGCTCAAATTGTGCATGTTTTTAGTAGCATTATTCGTGTTTTTATGTATGTTATTTGTTTATATTTATATGCTTTTGTTACTAAATCGTACCAAAGTGTGTTTGCAAAGCATATGTGGCCAAAAACAGGAAAAAGGAAGAAAAAGATGAGAAAAAGGAGAAAGAAGGAAATATTTATGAAAGTGCGAAGATTCTTATACCAAGACCCAATCAAAAAGGCATTTCAAAGAATGAAGTGTTGAAGAATCTTTAGCCCCATCCAGGATATATTTTACAAACACCATTGACACATGAATAGCGGAATTAAACAAAGATCAATGATGTTCAACAAGGTTGAATTATTTAATGAACGCGTTCTTTATTGAATAAAAACAAACTAACAACTAACAATTAACGTGTACAAGCACACGTTAATACTCGACTCTCATTGTCGATCTACATCTTTTCTAGATTGATACTTACTGCCGCACCCTAAACCCTTTATAAATAGGGTTTTACATAAAACCTAACTTTCGTAGGAAGCTAACAATATTTATTCATTAAGTCCTTTTTGTTTCATGTATCTTCATTAGGCACATATAGTTTTGTGAACATCAAATCATAATTCCCAACAATCTTCCCCTATTTGATGTTACAAAACTATCTCCATGAAACAATGATAAGCAAGCTGCAATACAATCTTCTTCCCCTTTTTGTAATCATCCAATAGGGGTCTTCAATGCAACTTGAATCAAACGCTTCCCCTTAAGTAGTGCATGTAGATGGTTAAACAAGCTTCCCCTGAAACCAAGCATGTTTATCATCTCTTGAATCATGAACTCTGTAGGCTCTATGAACCGATCACTTGATGAAGAAAACCGAATATACCAAACCTGATGAAGAAGTTGAATTTCCCAATCTTGCGTCTTATTTCTTGCACTATCCACGTGACTCCAAACTTATACTGAGAAGTAGGCTACTAGGACCTCTTGATAAATCCTAGCAAATGTGAGCATTAAGCGCATGGGAGGTACAATCCAATAGATCACACACTTTTGCTAGATTCATCAAGTCTTTGTCACCACCGTATAAAACAAGCAAGTTATCTCCAAAGTGTTACACTCACTTTGAGATATGATAAGAACGCAAACCTGTGAAACTCAACTACAACATCAAATAAATCATATTCACTCTTCTTCTTCAAATAATCACCCAACACAAGCCATAAAAATAAAGAATGTATCGTGATCCATCTCTTGAATCTCGGACTTCAAATCCTTTGTATTACTAATTGTTTACTAAATTACAATCTTCTTCGTCATCTCTAAACTATGCGTTAGGGTTCCTTTTATACACCAAGGAAACCCTAGATACAAAACTTGCTAAAGGATCTATGTATCTTCTCTAAAGATAACTTCAAATCCTTTCCTAACTTATCTCTAACTTATCTCTAAAATACATAACCAGACTTAACTTAATAAGTCAACCGGACTTAACAATATTTTACTCTACCAGACTTAATATTGTACTACCAGACTTAATAATACAAAATACACTAACAGACTTAATTGTGTACGCCACCAGACTTAAATCTGTTTTCCCATTAAGTCTCCTCTTGATAATTCCCAACAATCCTCCCCTAACTTGATCTTCATGCTCCATGAACTTCAAGTTTCTTCTGAGTAAGCTTCTGAGGATTTAATCTTTAACTCTTGGAATTATCTTGATCTTCAAAAACACTTTGTATCAGCAACTTTAACCTTGATAATTTGTCCACCATCTGATCTGATCTTTGCAGCATCCATCTTATATAATCCACTTGATCTTCACAGCAACCATGACTACTTGTACATCAATTCAGTTTAAGTTTCATACTATTCTCATCACTTCCAGGTGTGTTAACTCCTGTGAGAGGTGAATCATTGAAAATTAATGGATTTGATGTCTCTTTACCAATAGCCATTACTACTGGAGTAGCCAATGTTTGGTGTGTTAGACCATGGTACATTGATAACCATATGATTTTTAGTAAATCATCAACCATCAACGGATTTGTTTTGTCTTTACCAAAAGCCGTACCCTTTTGGACTAATCAATTCTTTGATGGAATGCACCTCATCATGGTGAATTGATTACCATTTATGAATTTCCACAGCCTTTACCACAAGCCATAATCTTGTGGGCTAGTCAACTCTTCACTATCTAAGATATGGTGAGTTGAATACCATACAATTTTTGGTAAATTGCCAACCATAAACGGATTTGGAATATCTTTACCTGTAGTTGTTTGCTCAGGATTAGCCAGTCCTTGTGTGTATTAGACAAGGTGGACTGATGACCTTTTGTTGTGTTATTGCTATGCACCTCCACCAAGTAAGAAGTTCCAATAGTCCTACTTACAACTTATGAAAATTCTTTCAAACACTCTCAATCCAACAATGTCTCCTTTAAAGACTGAATCTTGATCAAATCCAAAATCCTTTCATAAACTTCATCTTTCTTGTCTGCATATAATTTCCTTTCCAACATTTTCTTGCAGACTTCAGATGATAAGGGATACTCAACTTCTGCAAGCATATATATGTTAACATTAACCAAAGACAGACAATGTGCTTGGCATCTATCATAATATGCCCATCTAATCATTCTTTGTTGCTCAGGCAGCTTCCAGATCTCATCTTCCTTAGAAGGTGGTACAAACATTATTTTCAAGTCTCCCGAAAAGACTCTTTCATATTCTTCCTCAGGGACATTATCTCCATGTTTAATGTTAACCAACTTATATAACTCAATGAGATCTTCCCAACTCACATCATGTACAATTGCAGGGAAATTCATATACATCACATTAGAATTATCTTCTCTTATTAATTGATATGTTGCCCTTTGACCAGACTTAATGATTTTATACCTGACAATCTTAGCTGGCTTCTTTGAGCTTTCAATAGTTCCCATAGTAACCCCCTCAGATGAAGCTTCTTCTTCTTCTGACTCCTCTTCTTGAACTTTCTTCTTTGACTTACTTCTTCTAGCCATACTCTTTCTTCTGTTAAATGTCAATTTAGGCTTTTTCACTTCCTCTTTTGATTCAGTTGCTTCTTTCTCAGTCTCAGATGCTTTCTCTTTCTCCTCATCAATTACCTTTTCTTTTACTTTCTCAGCTTCAACATCTTGCACAGTCTTTGTCACTTTCCTGAAACTGTGTCTCAAGGAATCTTCATAATCCACTGGTTTATAACCATGATCCCTTTGATAAGCTTTTTGATACATTTGTAGAAGATCTTCATATGATTTGCTCTTCATATGCTCCCAACTTGAATACATCATGTTCTTGAAATACATCTTCATACTATGCATCTGTTCTCTCTTAGTCATCTGCTTTTGAACTTTGGTTTTCTTCTGAGTTTGTCTCATCACAGAAATAAAATCTCCCAAAGTTTCTTTACTTCTTCTGATATTGATGAACTCAGCTAGTTGTTTAGCTTTTTCTTCTATAGTCAACCCTGGAGTTGACTTAAGTTCTTCAAGTTTTTCTTTTTATTCACCATCTCCTTCAATCAACTGCTCTTCTGCTATTCTCCTAGCATACAACTCATCTTGTCTTTCCTGTTCTTTTTCCTTTTCCAATTCTTCCTTTTCTTGAGCTTTTAACCTTTCAATCAAAGCTTGAGATGCTTGATCTTGTCTTTGTTGTAGCTTTGACTTCTTTGTTTTAGGAGATTCAACAAAAATCTCCTTTCCTTCTCTCTTTTCTTCAACAGACTTACCATCAGACTTATCATCACCAGCATTATCAACAGACTTATCATCACCAGCATTATCACCAGACTTATCAGAATGAACCCCTTCATCTTCACTTTCTTCAATCCTTAACTTTCTCTTTAGCTGCTTCCTTTGTTGTTTAATCTTGCTGAAAGATTGAGCTAAGGTCTCTGCTGCTTCCCTTGTTTCTGGACTTACATCCTTAATACCAGCAGACTTATCTTGTGAAGGTGTTCTAAAATCTTCTTCTTCACCAAAATTTCTCCCCTGTTTGGAAGAATTTTCATGCCCTTCCTTAGCACTGAACTGAACCCCCTTATCTTTCAAAATGTTTTCTAATTTCTTGACCTTCTTTACCAAAGTGAGAATAGCTCTACTCTTAGCATTGTTTGCCTTCTCCAAAGCATCTATTTTCTTGACTAAGGTTGGAACCAGGGTTAAAAGATCTTCCACAGACATTTGATCAGTTTCCTCCTCCTGTATAGGACTTGGAACTTGGGTAGGTTGTGGTGAGGGTGTAGGAGATGGTATAGGTGTAGGTGTTCCGATGAGAGATGGTGAATGACTTGGTTGTGGTGTGGATGACTGAGTTGGTTCCTGTGCATGCTCTTCATAAGTTGGCTCTTGTGCAGCCTCAGATGTACCTGCAGGGTTAGTAGCACCACCAAGCATAGCAGGCAACAAAGGCCAATGGGCCCCATTAAAATTTCTTTTCATGTTTGCAAAAATTTTCGGTGTAAATCCCACACTGAGATATGGCAATTTATCCTCTGTTTCAAAATTAAAGATCATTTGTATAAATCTTGGATACATTAAGAACCTAGATTATTCCTTTTTAAAATTTGCAACCATGCCATCAAAAATCAATTTTGAAAAATTAAAAGGCCTTCCAAGTGCAAGACAGACCAAGGCAGAAGCAATGTTGCTTCGAAACTGATCCCAGCCTCCACTTTTAGGACTTAGGCAATGGAGCAAATGGTGTATCAAAAACCTCCACTGTGGTGTGAAATGGCTTTTCCAAAAAGTAAAACTACCATCAGTGGGATATCTTATAGTTTTTAGACTCGCAAACAAATCATCATTAGCCAAAATATATTCCCCTGAAGCATCACCCAATTGGAGACTACTCCGAATGGAAGCTTCAGTAATGGTGAAGTCATGTGAGTCAACAGTTGCCCTTAACTGTGGTGTATGATCAGCAAGGGTTTCATAGGTCACAGACCCCCAAAATTGCCTAACAAGAGATGCATAAATAGTGGGATTAGCAGTTAAAGCGTACCGAAGATTTGAAACTCTTAAGAAATCAACAATCTCCTCAAAGCCATCACTCTGATCTGGTTTCTTCAAGAATCCGACTTGGTTATGCTTGTCAACAAACTTAAGTGAAGCCATAGATGAGAAATTGATTAAGTGCTGGTTGTAAATCGAATTAGGGTTTAAGTGCTGGTAGTTAAAAACAGAGTATTTTGGTCCGAAAATCAAGAGATTTAAAATTGGAAGTAAATAAGTAATAAAAATAATAGATTAATGAAAGTTTATCCTTATATACCTATTTCCCTCGAAAAATACGCAACGGTCGTATTTTGATAATAAAAATCCTGATTTGACAGACCAGACCTAACGGTAAAAAAATTTATACTACCAGACCTAAATTCGGTCAACCAGACTTAAACAAGTGACTCACCAGACTTAACTAAAGAATGTGACTTACACACTGAGCAAGCACGAACAAAACATTGCATTATCACCAATCCAAGTTTTTCCTGCAAAAGCTTAGTCCAAAGCACCAGGAAACAAATATGGAAACAAATAATTTTACAAAGAAAAACAAACATTAACTACTAGATTTAAAACTTAAAGCTAAAAAATTTAAAATCCTAGTTAACGAAATAAAAACCAATTTTTTTTTTTTTTTTAAACGTAAAAACCAATTACCATAATTAAATTGACAAAACTATACAAGATACGGTCAACTTCCCAATGTTACCATAATTAAGTCCTTAATTAATTCCATGCCTGCAGGAATTAACTCTTATACCAACCGACCATTAAATTGCCTTAAACCTTCATTGGCTTTATAAAAAAGCCTCTTTTAGTCAACACCAAACCATCTTATTAGCAAAAAGAAAACTTGTTCAACATAATGAATTCTTCCCAATCAAACATCATAGAGATTTCATCTGACTCATCTTCTGAGTCATCAGATGGAGGATGGGAAGGCTATTTTCCACCTGGTTACACCTCACGTCTAAGGAACAAGCTATCAAAGAAGACAATGCTCAAACGTTGGCTAGCTGCTTATGATCTTACTGCAAAAGAACCAGAGGATGAAGCAGCAAAGACTTCAAAGGATGTGTTTTCTAAGAAAAGCATTGTGTTGCCTCATCCAAATCCAAACAAGCAGGTTCTAGGACTCTTAAGCCCAAAAGTGAGAGATCAACTTGGGGAGAAAGGGACCAAGAAAACCATGCCTGATTTGAAGGACAAGGGAAAAAGGAAGATGTAGGTGGTGACATTTGGCTTTTTTATGTTTAGGCTTTTATCTTATTTTGTGTTGTAAGCTGCATCCTCATCCTTGAATGTAACTGATGGTTATGAATAAAAACTCCATGTTTCCTTTGATCTTGTTATTTCCTTGTATCCACTAGCAACAATAAAAGTTGACTTCTGCAAAACAAAGTTAAACACAATATACAAAGAAACAAGTATACAAGAAAAATATTTAAAAACCACTACCAGAACTAAAAAATAACTACAAGACTTAAAATGTAGAACTACCAGAATTAAAAAATATCCTAAGTACTAGTTTACAAACTATACATATTGACCTCCCCTTAAACTGAGCTATGGGGAAACCATTTTTCTTCCTGTCTGTACCCTTGTCCAACCAGTCTTGCCTTGTTCCTGACCAATATTCCTATTTCATCCTCTTTATTTCTAATGACCCATTTTGTGCCTATCACTTTTGCCCCAAGTGAATTTGAAAATTGTGCTGTATTCATAGCAATGGGTCTCCTCACAGGTGACTTTGGTTTATAAAAATTGTTTTATCTGATTATAAGAATTCACCTGTGGTCTATTAACTGGTTGTCTGGGTCCAGAATGATTAAACCACCCAGAATTAACACTTGGCCTCACATAATTAGCATTTTGACCAACAGAACTCACATTTGGTCTACCAGAACTAAAATCTGGTCTACCAGAACTAAAATTTGGTCTACTAGAATTTGGTCTACCATAATTAAGATTTGGTTTACCAGAATTAAGATTTGGTCTACCAGAACAAATATTACCTGAATTAACTTGTACAGGTCTAGTCACAAACTTATTAGCATGATTAATCCTGTTAGCATTGTTCCAAACTGGTTTATTTTTCATGTGGTCATTAACACTCTTATTCTTTCTTAGTTCAGCCTCTTTTTGCATTCTTTTCTCATTAAAGTCACAATCCTTAATCAGGTGACTTAAACTACCACATACAAAACACCTCTTAGGACCAAAGGTGTGATTTTTCCTAAACTCTTGTCGCATTCTATCAGGTTTTGGTGACTCTTGATTCTTAACAGACTCCCTAGAAGTTTTCATGTGATTAACACACCTAGGTCTATCTGTATTTGATTTTGATTTTGTCACCTCTGGTTCACTCTTTTTGATAGATTTTGCTTTAGAGGACTCTTTTGATTTACACTCAGACCCTGATTCAGATTTCTCAGAGACATCTCTTGTGGATCTTTCACTGTCATTGGTTTGACAAGTGGAGTATTCACTTGATCTGTCATCAGAGTTGTCTGTCTCAGGATGTATACGACCCCTTTTACCATATACAAATAGAGAATCATCATGGTCTACCTTTTGCACAGGAGTGTAATCTCCACTTAGTGGAGGTGGCACTCCTTTAAAGTCATCAGACTTAATGAACCTATTCTAAACAGGTTTACCAACATAATCCTCTTTTGTACATGTGAAAGCTGATCTATCCATTTCTTTTTCATAACTTAGCACTTCATCATTTGACTTAATTTCAAAACCTAAGCCAATTTTAGTTGTGGAACTCATTTGAAAAGCTAGGAGTTTATCCTGATTCTTAGCAGAGTGTTGCCATATATCTATTTTCTTTTGCAATTCATCTCTTTCTTTGACAGCTTTCATGCCTATTCTTCTATATTTTTTAAGTTTCTCATCTTTTTCATATATTTCATTTGCTTGAAAAGTGAGTTTTTCATTCAAAGAGGCATGTTGTTTTTGTAAGGTGACAATTTGTGCTTCTAACTATCTAACTGCATTAGTATAAGCTAGAATTTTTACTTCCTGGTCACCTATTTCTCTCAATTGTTCATCACACACAGATTTGAGATGATTATATGAATCAATGCATATTTTTGAACATAAGGATACCTCATTATTAGTACCAATGGCCATAAGTGCATGATTCTTTACGTCCTCCTCTAGTAAGTGCTCATTCCAGTTCACATCTCTAGCTTCCAATGTCAGCATGCTCATCTAGTTCCTCTCTGACCTGTCATTCTTTGGGTAATCATTACTTCTCTTCCTGTCTTCATCAGCAGACTTCTTCTCCTTGCAGTCTCTAGCAAAGTGCCCATGTTTATGACAATTATAGCACTCAACAGTCCTTCTAGTGTACCCCACTTGAGACTTATTATCAAAACGAATAGGCCTTCCATGCTGCTTTTGGAACCTCTTAACTCGTAGAGCAATCATGGCAATTTGCCATTTAATATCCATCTCTTCTACTTCAGCATCATTGATCTGTTCCAAATCTTCACTGATAAACTCATCATCTTCTTGTTGATAAGAAAAGAATGAATGAAGAATCTCATCAGCGACGCCTTCAGAAGCAGCTCTTTCCCTTGTACTGCTAGTAGGAGTCTCATAACTACCAGAATTAATCTTGCCAGACTTAACTCTAGTAGTGCTGCTTTTGCCTTGAGAGACAAAGGCAACATTTGAGGAACTGGAAGATGCTTTAGAATATCCTTTGATTTCCTGTTCAAAAACCCTAAGGTTATTGTACAGGTCATCAGTTGTCATGCTGTCCACGTCATCCGTTACCCTCATAGTCATAGAAACACTTGACCATTCTGATGGGAGTGCTCTGAGGAATTTAAGGTTGGCATCTTCCTCTGATACTGGAGCACCAAGAGATTCCAATTGTGCCAGAAGAAGTTGAAACCTATCATAGCCCTTTTCGAGTCCTTCTGTACTAGATATGCTGAAAGTCTCAAATTGTTGCTTGAGAACAGACTTCTACATTCTCTTTGAGTTTGCATTCCCACCAAAACGCTTCTTGATTGCTTGCCAAATTTTTTTGGCATCGGTCATGTTATGAAACGTTCTCAAGTGCTCTTTGGGAAGAGCCATCATCAGCACAGTTCTTGCCTTTTTCTCCTTTTCAACAGCCCGTATCTCCTCTGCAGATACTGGTGGTAAAACTCAAACCGATCCATCTGCTCCAACCGAGACCCTTTTCTTTGAATTGCCTTTCTGAATAACCTTCCAGATTTCACTATCAGTATATTCCAAATAATGTTCCATCTCCATCGCCCATATATCGTACTCATCTCTTTTCAGGATTGGAAGTTTTATATTGGATATGGTTGTGGTTGAGGGAATGATTGGTGTTTTGGTGCTGCTGGTTTCAGGTTTCTCTTCATCATGAATGGATTTGTCATCATCACTGCCATGCATGGAGAATTCATCATTCTTGGGAGGGGTTTGATCAGGAGGGATTTCGGTTCCAGTCATGTTGTAGGATGATTTTAGTGATTTAGGGTTTGTGATTCTTCAACCTCAGAGTCTCTTTTCAGGCTCTGATACCACTTGTTGGTCCACAAGAATCTTTAGCCCCATCCAGGATATATTTTACAAACACCATTGACACATGAATAGCGGAATTAAACAAAGATCAATGATGTTCAACAAGGTTGAATTATTTAATGAACGCGTTCTTTATTGAATAAAAACAAACTAACTACTAACAATTAACGTGTACAAGCACACGTTAATACTCGACTCCCATTGTCGATCTACATCTTTTCTAGATTGATACTTACTGCCGCACCCTAAACCCTTTATAAATAGGGTTTTACATCAAACCTAACTTTCGTAGGAAGCTAACAATATTTATTCATTAAGTCCTTTCTGTTTCATGTATCTTCATTAGGCACATATAGTTTTGTGAACATCAAATCATAATTCCCAACATGAAGATCCAAGTATTCATGTCGATTAGCTTCAAAGATGTTGAAAAGATCAAGTTTGGATGAAGAACCAAAGACCCAAAAAGGAAAAATCAAGCCAAGACGACAAAAGTCCAAAATGTTCCAAAACAGCAACCGTCCATCCGATCGGAGGCTGCCCGCATCCGATTCGTATGGAGGCAATTCCGAAGACCAACCGATCGGTTGGACATATTACCGATCGGTTGGAAGCTTGCTGATTTACCAAAACTTCATCATTAAGTTTTGTCTTTTCATATATCCGGTTCTAAGGCCTTCTAATAAGGATTCTAGGCTCTTCTAAACTACTTGGAGGACAAGTGAAGCATTAATGAACCAAGACCCTTGGGAGGAGTATTAATAGGATCATTTGTGGAATATTTAGTGTGCTATTCTTAATCAATAAACTAGTAATCATCCACCACTCATAAAATACTCTAAAATTCATCCTTAAAAGTCCAGGAGCAGTTGGAGAGTCAAGAAGTCATTATTTGGAGGTCAAAACATCAAGAAATCAACACCAATCCTTGGGGTATCATTACTTTATCCTTTGTAACCTATTTCCGATCAATGTAAGACTTTCAATTATGGTTTCTAATGTTCAAAGTGCTGAGATTATGTTCATGTTTGCTATGAGTGGCTAGTGCCTTTGTGCACTTGCTTAGATGATGTGTATTACCAATTGATATGTGTATGATTGTGATGACGTGTTTTAATTCAATTTCAAGTCGATTCTAAGATCCAATCGTGATTAAGTTTTGTAGTGACATTTGTTGAATCAAGTTTAACTAGTTGCTAATAATTTTAAGGGTCGAAAGAACTATTGTTATTCAACTAGTTATAATCATTTGTCTATGAATGATTGTTTTTACCCATTATTCTTGATCAAACAAAGAAAGTTAATTGTGGTTGTAATGAGAATGCTTTTGTCTATCAAAAATAGGATTGATGGTAAACCATTTCAAGGGTCGAAAGATTAATAGTTTACTCTCAATTGTGACCTTTTGTCTATGATCGGTTACCTTTTGTATTGACCATTTCCTAAGCTATTTGATTAAGCAAAAGATAATTTTTGTGTTTAAGGTACACCAACTTATGAACCTTGAATTGATCTTGAATTGAGTGGTTAAACGTAACGCTTGTTTTTATGAACTAAAATCTTGACGAAGGTTTAATTTGTAGAAACAATAGATTAGTTCAGCAAACTAATTATCATAACCAACATGTTGTCCAAAGTTATCACAATCATGCTTATCAATGAGTAGTATGCTAGTCTAAGCAAGTGTAGTTTTTAATCATTTGAATTATTCTATTTTTCATTACTTGTTAAGGAATTTACTTCTAGTAGCTTACAATTCGATTCACTACACAAATCCCTGCGAACGATCCCGACTTACCATCATAATCTTGCTATAACGGACGAGTTCACTTGCTCGTATGTGTTGTGTTTGGAATTCGACACACGGTTAAGGTGGTTAAACCTTTTGTTCTTTGTGTGTATGATATATTGAGTTAATATGATTAAGAATGCGGAATCTACTTAATCACACTTAGAAGGTTATTTGTGTTATAGAAATGGAACGGTTGTGAATGTTATATGACAATGAACAATGAAAGATTATCACCAAATGATTCAATATTATTAATGATAATAATACGAGTGATCTTGAGATATCACTAGGGTTACAACCTTGAATCTTAAGTTTCTATAACTTGTGATATTTTTGTGTTTGTTCTAGTTCTAACAGTTATGAAAGTTCTAAGTGTTTTCACAATATCAACCAACTTATCAACACATAATATCGAGTCTAAGATCTTCTTTTGTAGTTCAAGAAGATCTTTACAATATTGCTTAAAGTCTAGTCGAACTACTTGCTAACTTATCTTGAGTGTGTCAGTACATAAGATACAACATGTATCTGTGTACACAACTTGTTAACTAAGCACATGGGGTAAGATATTATCTACCGTATATTGTTGACCAAAATACATAATATCTTTTCATACTTATCCATTTAGCAGCAGAAAGCTTATAGCAGCAGCAATGAGTTAACGCTAGCAGCAGCAATGAGTTAACACTAGCAGCAGGAATGAGATAATGCTAGCAGCAGGAACAGATGCACTAGCAGCAGCATCAACCAGCAGCATTATCATCAGAAGAAACAATACACTACCAGCAGGAACGATATACTACCAGCAGGAATGAAATGTACTACCAGCAGGAACACACTTGTAGTATTTCCCGATTCTTGAACTTCAGAATATTTAATTCCCAACAATCCTCCCCTAAACATGTGAATCCATTTCAACATGTTTTTCTGAATTAAATGAGGACTTGTGAAGATCTTTCAAACACTTCATAGTCAGACCCTTGATCTAAACTTTCTTCTATTCTGAACTCATCTGCTTTCTTTTGACTTTAACAATATCAACACACATCCTAAAGATGGTGCAATTTCCTTGGATGGAGGAATTATAAGAGGCAATGATGCTGTGTATCTTGGATGCTTGTTTCAACAAGTGAAATCATCTATCAGCATGCCTTTGCAAGTGATGAACAAACGTGGTAAACTGAAATTGAAACTTTTCTTCGTTTGACCTAGATAGAACTTTCTCCTTTGGAATGTTCTTGTCATTTTCAACCTCCATGTCATCATCTTGTATGCTCTTGTCTTTTCCTCCCTTTCATTGGTTAATCTTCCTTTCTTGGGCTTTTATTTCCTCCCCTGAAGCAAATAAAATTTTAAATCCTCCCCTTGTTTGGAAGATCTCTCACCATCATCCCATCACTATCTGATCTACCAATGTGAACTTGTTTTCAGACAATGTTGTACATGAAGCCATCAATTCCTTAAGAGTTTAAGTTGCTGCCCTCATCACTTCTAGGTGTGTTAACTCCTATGAGAGGTGATTCATGGGACATTTGATTCATGGTCCATCAATGGATGGTTTTTGTGAATCCTTTGAAAATCCTTTTAAGAAACTTTTGCCTTAGCAGTATGTAATTGATTTTATTATGAAAAACCATACTGCTTTCAACCATTTTGAAGGGATTAAGTGTATAACAAACACTTAATCAAAATTTCGGTTTAAAGCAACCTCTGGTTGCGTGAGAACCAATGTTTTCAGTTATAAATAACTGCCTGTGTAAAGATAAACTCATTCAAAGACACTACAAGAATTCAGGCGAATAGCCACGGACAGATTTTGTGGGTAAAAGGGCCAAATTCGTGGGTAACTGATGAATACCCACGGATTATCCATGAATCTGTTTTAATGGGGAAAACCTTCGAGGGTAATTGACTAGCCACGACTTTTTTGACATGTGGGTAATGTTAACCACGACATTGTTTGTGGGCATTTTCATTCAATCCATAGGTAAATGTTGCACGGGATTTTCTAAGGTACCACGAAAATACCCACAATTGTCATGTGGGTAATCTATGGGTATATTTAGCCAGCACATAATCCGTGGGTGTGTTCATTAAATCGGTGGTAAAATGTTTCATGGGATTTTTTACCTTACCACAAAATACACACGAAAGTTTTGAGGGTAATTCAAGGGTACACATAACCCACGATATAGTCGTGTGTAAATATCCAATGGTAAAAAGTTCCGTTTTACCCATGATAATTTATGTGTACATTTAACCACGGATATTTAAGTATGAAAAGCCAAGGGTAATATTAGCAGTTTACCCACAATAATTGGTAGGAAAGCAAAGGGTAATATTAGAAGTTTACCCACAAGAATTGGTGGGTAATATTAACCAAGAAAAGTACCTGTAAAACTTGTGGGAATTTTTCGACAAACGATTTGATTGAAATTAATATGAAATATTTGCACAAATTTTGAAAGAGCTGTAAAATATAAATTAGGCAGACAATATAACAAACATAAACCAACTTTATTGAACTTGACATAAACATAAAATATCCGAAAGGAACCAACAACCTAAATTATCCAAAATTAAGCAAACATCAACCTAAGATATGCAAACCAAAATAATCCTGAACCTAAAATACCAGACACACAGAAAATAAATTAACTCGGGTTTGTCGATGTCCTAAGCCTGTGATGATCATCTTACTAGACTTCATGCTCCTCGAAGTTGCTAGTGTTTGGGTTTTGAGTTCCCCCACAGTATCTGCTTCATTGTTGTCTTCAGTGTCACTCTCAGTACTTGGGACAGGAATATCAAGATGACAACACAAGAACTCAAGAATTTGTTGTTACTTACCGATCTGGCGAGTCAACTTTCTCTCCATTTCTAGATACTTGTTCTCCAAAGGTTCATGTAGCATATAAGTTGCATCAGTTCTAGTGGAGGGATTCGGATAATAAGCAAATGCTTGTGAGCCAAGACCATAAACATTTCTTTTATTCACGCCTCCGACCGTCTCATAATAAAGTGCTGATTCGGATAATAAGCAAATGCTTGTGAGCCAAGGCCTTGTAAATGACCAGCCAAACCTGCACAATAATAATTTAAGTTAAATTCTGCTATATTGGTATTAAATTATTAACAAGTGCATCATAAAGAAGCTGATAACACGATAGCTACATTATAGTGAAAATTAAGAAAGATATATGTGTCCCATAAGCTAGAGTACTATGTATAGCAACTAATCAGGAGAACAATTCTAGGTTGAAATGGCTTTCACGTCCTACCAATACAAAAGTGAAAATTGGCCATCTTAAAGACAATGTAAGATGTTTCACCTTGAACCGAAGAGAGCTTTAATGGGGAACTGGAAAAGTTGGCATGAGTGTGACAACTATTTTCCACTCTTTTTCCTACTTGTCGAATTAAAGACTGCACATGACGATGCCAGCTGACCATGACTATACTAGAAAGCAGTCTTCACCAAGAATTCCAAGAGCTATGACTTTGGTTGAGCTACAAATAGAAAAAGAAAAAGTTAGAAAACTAATTTAACAAAAAAAAAATTATTGTTAGATGATAGTATGACAGATACTTCAGTAAAACAAGCAGCCAACTAACAGTGCCATTCTTGTTGACAGATAAAGTCAATAAATATACATACAGCTATCGACGATGTTAAGATGCTACTAATTACACTTTTAAGGTCAAATAACTAAAATCTAAAAAAAAAGCATAGAGTCATCAGAAATTAGATCCTTTCATGAATAAACCGCTCAAAATGTGTGTATATAATCTATAGATAACAACCATTACTCTTTTCATTACTTATGTAGTCTTTTGATGGTTATCAGTCTCTTAGGTTACCTGCACTAGATGAAAGATCAGTCCATTTGCATCTAGTTTAATTATTTTAAGCTTAACAAAATAACAGCATAAGATAGATGTTAATATGTTACAAGCAAGAATTAAATACATATCCACAAGAACACAGATAACATATATACTCGAGACAGTGGTAGTTGTTTCTCATGGTGAAAATCATTGTTTCTATCAGCATCTTTACACATCCAAAAGAAAAGAAAGAACAAAGGAACTAACATGACACTCAAGTTGAGAAAAATATATAATATATGTTAGTTTTACATTATTAACTAGCAATCTATTTTTTTAGCATGTAAGTGGCCCAAATTATCCTTGTCGCAATCTTACTATCCAGTGCAGATGATGCAAACCCCACCAGATACAACCAGGCTTTAGTGTAGCATGGTCACCAATCAGTCCATGTAGACACCCTATAAGACAGGTTCTAAATAGCACAATACTACAAAACACTAAACCTCGTCATACCATCACAGGAAAACCAAACTGGAAGTGCAATCAAAGAAGTCCAAACAACAGAAAGAAGGCTTCAGAGTTACATAGTGTACAAAAACAAATCAGATTCCATTTGATATTACCCACACGATTCCTTATATATACTTAAGAGCTCATACGAATAAGGAGCTTAACTCGAAGTTGTATGCAAATCATATAACTTGATTATAAATTCACTACTCTAACAAAAACTCTAGCCAGCGAAAATTAAAATCAAAACTTGGATGCAATCTCCATCTGGTTTCGACTCGACATTGCGAGCCGACTAATCCCAGGGCGACTATCCTTTTGGATAGCCCGGAGTCGGCGCAGGTGAACCTCCGTGGCCACAAGGGGATTAATTTTCTCCCCGTTGGATTCGAACCCTTGACCTCCTCTTTGGAAGGCTGGTATTCTTACCACTGGGTCACCCCTTGTGGTTATCGACGTCTTACTTATAAGGGATTATATGATTGACATGCCTAAGTCATGTGTCAAATGATGAGCGGTGACCATGAGTTCATGCACAAATATAAGGTCTCTTGGTCATTTTATAATATGATACCCTTTAAAAGGCAATTTTTGTACACGTAGCAAACAAACCCATTAACCAATCTACTACTTTGGAAGCTTTCACCGACCCATTTAGCCATTTTTGATCAAATATTAACATGCAACCGAAACCCTTTAAAACCCATAATACTCTCATTTAGGCATTTCATCAAACACTTTATATGCATATTTATCCCAACTAACAAAAATTAACATACCCATTAACCTATTCACAATACAACTTCTTTAAGCACATACAAAAACTCAATTCTAATATCACTAAATCACAAATTAAACCAAACCCACAAAGCATATATAAGCTAATATAATAATGAAATGAAATATAAATTAGTGAATTACCGGAAATGAAATATCAATTCTAATATCACTAAATCACAAATTAAACAAACAACAAAACATTTGTTCAATAAAACTACAATTCAGAATTGAAAAAACTACTTTGGAACATATAGAGAAACATCGAAAATGATTTAAAATATCAAACAGAAATGAGAACACTCCAATTACAAAGAATGAAACCTTTGATATATTCAAACTATATGCTAATATGAAATTAGATTAGGCACATACCTTGTTGAAAGTTGTTAATCCTTGTGATACTACTTCTACAATTCTCTGGTACCTCCTATATTGAACTGAGTCAATGAAAATTATAAGCGATTAGTGCCGCTATTTATTCAACAACTGAGATCCGATTTTTATGCGATTTTTATCATCTTAAGCTTCATCTTGATAAAAGGCGCCTTAATTTGCCGCTAAACCCTTGTCATTTGTTGCTTAATTTTCAATCGCCATTAATTCAATTTGCCGCTTCACTTAGGTTTTCATTTGCCGCTTAATATTGAAAGGGTTATGTAATTGTGTGAATGGGAATGGACCAGACCCTGTTCAAAAAAAAAAGAATGGACCAGACCCTCTTAATAGATGAAAATGGATTAGTCAGCGAGTCAATGTGAATTTTATTGCTAACTATCATACATTTTATAGCATAAGGTTTTGGATAATAAATATTTGATTTTAACTATCTGTAACACCCCGACCCCACAAGGGTAGAGATATCACAAATACATGGTTTCATATCAGATAAACATAGCATACAATCAATAGTAATACAATGGTTCTCAAAGGTTACAATGAAATCTTGCAATACAAGGGTTACAAAGGAAAATAAAAGCTGCCTATAAAATCCATAAGTACATCTCTTCTAATGGCTTCTACTCAAAGTCTTCTAAGTCCAAAAGTCTCTTCACTTATACCCAAACCCGTCGTCCTGCTTATAATCTGCCGCACACGAAAAGAAAACGTGCGGCTGAGCTTAAAAAGCCCAGTGAACAGATATAATGGAAACAAAGCAGTAGCATAATGAATAATACATGAGTAAATGAGAATGGAAGCATGAATACATGGTGAGAATACAAGGTAAGAATACATGGTGTCATAAGGGAAAGGGTAAAGGTGCAAGGTAAGGGAAAGTCAGTAATCCACTACGAGCCCATAACATGAAATCATAAGCATAATCATAATCATAAACATGTAGAGGGGAGACCTCTTAGTATCCTGTAAATATGAGGGGTGTCCTCATCATGGGTATCTTGTAAATATGAGGGGTGTCCTCATCATGGGTATCTTGTAAATATGAGGGGTGTCCTCAATCATGGGTTGGAGTAGCTAGCTCCCAGAGTGTGAAAGACGTGTATCGCACACACCATCAGTCACCATGAATAACATAACATAACATGAACATGAACAAATCTAGGATGCATCCATACGCCCCAGGTGGCCATAATCTGCCTCTACGTAAACATAACATGCAGGGACGGGACAGGTCATCACTCTCCTGCCCTAGAGTCATGCCATCGGTGCATCGACTGACATGGACATGAAACCCTCATGCCTAGTGAGTGGCTCGTAGTATCAAACTGAGGGTAAAGGTCAAGTATCATGAATCATGTTTTAAGTTTACTTGCATAGGTCAATATCATGTTTCATAAGTTCATAATCATGGTTCATAAGCAAAGGGTCATAAGCACAGGTTCATGAATGAAAGGTTCATAATCATAAAAGGTTCAATATCATGATGGTTCAATAATCGGAGTCATAATAAGAGAATGAAGGCCTCTTATCAAAGAAGCAGAATATCTGTACCTTATTGCTTGACAAGGATCACACTGAAATAGGATGATAAAGAGCACAGGACTACTCCCTCTTCACACCTAGAGGAGTAAAGACATGATTACTAAAGATCCCATTTCCATATTAAGTAATTTTCTATTTTTAGCAGGTTTCCATTTTTAGAAAGTTTCCTTATTTAATAAGTTTCCATATCTAGAAAGTTGGATCAACATTCTTAGTTAAATCATTATTTCTGGAATTAGGGTATCTTTTATTACATTTACATATTAGGTCCTTAAGAATTCACAATTTACACTTTACACCCTTTAGTTTCAAAAGTTACACTTTAGCCCTTCAATTATTCATAGTTATACTTTAGACCCTTAATTTATCAAAGTTTCACAATGATCACTTATTATATCATATTATAAGAATGTATCCCCAATTTTACAGAATTTACACAATAGGTCCTTCTAGTTTCCAAAGTTACATATTAAGTCCCTTAATTTACAATTTCAACTTTAATTTAATAACAATTACATATTAACCCATTAAATCACCAAATTAACACATAATCCTTTGAATACATTAATTTACCCAAAACAGCAACAACTTTTCAGAAATGACAAGTTTAGTCCCCCATTTTAATTATTTTATAATTCGAATTAATATAAAACCCTAAAAACATTTTAACCCTCTAAAATACAAAAATGACATTAGACCCCTTATTTATATATTTTACACAGCAAGTACATGATCTAAAATAAGTTTTAAAAATTACCCAAGAGTTTTAGGGATTACAAAATCTACCCTAAACTTTTAAATACCATACGGTAACACTTTTATTTACACAAAATCAAACCCTAACCTTCCTCAACCATTTATAATCATTCCTTCATCATATACATCATTTATTATTCCATGAACAAGCCCTAAAATGCCCAAGACCAGATCGTAACTTTTTATGCCCTTTTTATACGCTTTTAGTTTTAAACCTTAATAACAAAATAAATTCATAAAACACATATTTAGGCCATGACAAATCTTCTAATCATTTTTCCAGACTTCATATGAATATAATATACGAAAATAAAATATATATACAATCCTCATAATTCGTTTAGTATTTTATACCATTTACGTATTGTTTTAATGATTTAAACCCAATAATTACATAATACATGAATGGATCGAATTATATATTTTTCTTGATGTTCTTAACATGTAAAAGGGTCTGAGAAAATACCAAATCGAATTGTGGACGTGTAGAACAAGTCGTATGATTTATTTTATACGCGATAGCCAAAATACGCCAACAATCACCACGGCTTCAAAAACGATCTAAAAATCACGAAATCAATTTTCCCAGGTCACATATGATGTGAGGAACACTAGAAAAATAAAGAACGAATTTTTGGATGGTCGAATGAAGAAAAACGATTTATACCTATTTATGCTTGTCGCGATAAGGAAGAATTCACCAAGGACGAACCAACCAACGAACACCTCCACAATAATTTTTCTTAGGCTCTTTAGATGATGCTTAATCACAGAAAATTGAGTTTGGGATTTTAGGTGGATCGAATGGAGCTAGGTGATTTAATTTGTGTGTGTTTATCCAATCGGCTATTAGGGTTTTGAAAAGAATTGTGTGTGATTGATATAAACTATGAATTGGCTGGTCAAAGGGGGGTAATTGAACATAAATTTCGGCCATAAAGGCTGAATTAAGTTGTGGTTTTAATTTGATTTTAATTTCCTTAATTATATCATAATTTCCAATTTAAAAACAAAACATTAAAACACCTTTAATATACACGGTTCAATGTTAGGGGCATTTTAGTCATTTTCTCACTTGTACAAATGTTAACTCAAGTTCTCAAAATTATTTGGAATCATAACTTACGCATTGCCAGAAGTTTGGAATTTATTGGATACTTTATAAGCTTAAATAAATTTTTTTAAACTTGTAGGGGCAATTTGGTCATTTTACATGTTATAGAATTTCAGGTATTACAACTTCTTCCCCACTAACAGAAAAATTTCGTCCTCGAAATTTGAAGTCGCCAAGTTAAACGAAGTCATAGTAAGTCGCGAAAGATTGTCACGAACATTTTCACGCCCGGGGAGGTTCTTTCAAAAGGATCGCTTATAAGGAAATATGAACATGATTTTAGATCAAATTAACTGTATCAACAGTAGAGAGCTCTTCAGGAGTTCAAGATTCATAATTGAGATAAACAGAATGCAAAACGATAGTTCAAACTTATCCGGATTCTAACGAACGAAGGCAGAGTATATGAACAGGTAGGATGAGCCTAAAGTCTCGCCAATCGCGGATATTCCAACGGAGATCAAGTTCTAAACTTATTAGGTACTTCCCAAGACATCCTATGGCCACAATGAGGGCACGTTATATGGTGTAAGTATTATCACGTTAATAATACCAGTACCACATAATTATGCCTTCATGATGATCATACTTTATCTCAAGTCGTAAACAAAACCACCTATCTTAATCCACCTAGTACTTCTATAGTCTCAGAGGTCAAATAGCGTCAGAAAATTCACAGATGCTTATCGAAAGCAAGAGACAAACAGCAGAATGTATCGAGTACGTCATCGCTATGGAGATTCTCAGAATTGCCCGAAGAGGTATCACATGATTAACAAAGGATCAGAGGTCAGAGTCAAAATCCGGAGATAAGGATCAAATAGTGTCAGGAATTTTCTATGCAAGTTTCAATGTTTCAAAACTTAATTAGGTTTCAAATCTTAGGTGTAAGGCATAAGCTTTCAATCTCCAAGAGGGATTCAACAGGCTTAAACCAAAAGTAAGGTACGAATCAGAGTATTGCGGAAGCAACGATACTTAAACAAATGCCTTATAGTCTACCCATTCCTCACTGGTCACAACTTATGTTCTTATGGGGTTATCCTAAAGCAGTTCTTACAGGTTACCTTATGAGCGCCTACAGTGGAAACTTAGTGGTCCTAACTTACACAGGCCAAGGGTAAATGTATTACAAATCGCAACCTGTCTCTGATACCATAATTGTAACACCCCGACCCCACAAGGGTAGAGATATCACAAATACATGGTTTCATATCAGATAAACATAGCATACAATCAATAGTAATACAATGGTTCTCAAAGGTTACAATGAAATCTTGCAATACAAGGGTTACAAAGGAAAATAAAAGCTGCCTATAAAATCCATAAGTACATCTCTTCTAATGGCTTCTACTCAAAGTCTTCTAAGTCCAAAAGTCTCTTCACTTATACCCAAACCCGTCGTCCTGCTTATAATCTGCCGCACACGAAAAGAAAACGTGCGGCTGAGCTTAAAAAGCCCAGTGAACAGATATAACGGAAACAAAGCAGTAGCATAATGAATAATACATGAGTAAATGAGAATGGAAGCATGAATACATGGTGAGAATACAAGGTAAGAATACATGGTGTCATAAGGGAAAGGGTAAAGGTGCAAGGTAAGGGAAAGTCAGTAATCCACTACGAGCCCATAACATGAAATCATAAGCATAATCATAATCATAAACATGTAGAGGGGAGACCTCTTAGTATCCTGTAAATATGAGGGGTGTCCTCATCATGGGTATCTTGTAAATATGAGGGGTGTCCTCATCATGGGTATCTTGTAAATATGAGGGGTGTCCTCAATCATGGGTTGGAGTAGCTAGCTCCCAGAGTGTGAAAGACGTGTATCGCACACACCATCAGTCACCATGAATAACATAACATAACATGAACATGAACAAATCTAGGATGCATCCATACGCCCCAGGTGGCCATAATCTGCCTCTACGTAAACATAACATGCAGGGACGGGACAGGTCATCACTCTCCTGCCCTAGAGTCATGCCATCGGTGCATCGACTGACATGGACATGAAACCCTCATGCCTAGTGAGTGGCTCGTAGTATCAAACTGAGGGTAAAGGTCAAGTATCATGAATCATGTTTTAAGTTTACTTGCATAGGTCAATATCATGTTTCATAAGTTCATAATCATGGTTCATAATCATGGTTCATAAGCAAAGGGTCATAAGCACAGGTTCATGAATAAAAGGTTCATAATCATAAAAGGTTCAATATCATGATGGTTCAATAATCGGAGTCATAATAAGAGAATGAAGGCCTCTTATCAAAGAAGCAGAATATCTGTACCTTATTGCTTGACAAGGATCACACTGAAATAGGATGATAAAGAGCACAGGACTACTCCCTCTTCACACCTAGAGGAGTAAAGACATGATTACTAAAGATCCCATTTCCATATTAAGTAATTTTCTATTTTTAGCAGGTTTCCATTTTTAGAAAGTTTCCTTATTTAATAAGTTTCCATATCTAGAAAGTTGGATCAACATTCTTAGTTAAATCATTATTTCTGGAATTAGGGTATCTTTTATTACATTTACATATTAGGTCCTTAAGAATTCACAATTTACACTTTACACCCTTTAGTTTCAAAAGTTACACTTTAGCCCTTCAATTATTCATAGTTATACTTTAGACCCTTAATTTATCAAAGTTTCACAATGATCACTTATTATATCATATTATAAGAATGTATCCTCAATTTTACAGAATTTACACAATAGGTCCTTCTAGTTTCCAAAGTTACATATTAAGTCCCTTAATTTACAATTTCAACTTTAATTTAATAACAATTACATATTAACCCATTAAATCACCAAATTAACACATAATCCTTTGAATACATTAATTTACCCAAAACAGCAACAACTTTTCAGAAATGACAAGTTTAGTCCCCCATTTTAATTATTTTATAATTCGAATTAATATAAAACCCTAAAAACATTTTAACCCTCTAAAATACAAAAATGACATTAGACCCCTTATTTATATATTTTACACAGCAAGTACATGATCTAAAATAAGTTTTAAAAATTACCCAAGAGTTTTAGGGATTACAAAATCTACCCTAAACTTTTAAATACCATACGGTAACACTTTTATTTACACAAAATCAAACCCTAACCTTCCTCAACCATTTATAATCATTCCTTCATCATATACATCATTTATTATTCCATGAACAAGCCCTAAAATGCCCAAGACCAGATCGTAACTTTTTATGCCCTTTTTATACGCTTTTAGTTTTAAACCTTAATAACAAAATAAATTCATAAAACACATATTTAGGCCATGACAAATCTTCTAATCATTTTTCCAGACTTCATATGAATATAATATACGAAAATAAAATATATATACAATCCTCATAATTCGTTTAGTATTTTATACCATTTACGTATTGTTTTAATGATTTAAACCCAATAATTACATAATACATGAATGGATCGAATTATATATTTTTCTTGATGTTCTTAACATGTAAAAGGGTCTGAGAAAATACCAAATCGAATTGTGGACGTGTAGAACAAGTCGTATGATTTATTTTATACGCGATAGCCAAAATACGCCAACAATCACCACGGCTTCAAAAACGATCTAAAAATCACGAAATCAATTTTCCCAGGTCACATATGATGTGAGGAACACTAGAAAAATAAAGAAAGAATTTTTGGATGGTCGAATGAAGAAAAACGATTTATACCTATTTATGCTTGTCGCGATAAGGAAGAATTCACCAAGGACGAACCAACCAACGAACACCTCCACAATAATTTTTCTTAGGCTCTTTAGATGATGCTTAATCACAGAAAATTGAGTTTGGGATTTTAGGTGGATCGAATGGAGCTAGGTGATTTAATTTGTGTGTGTTTATCCAATCGGCTATTAGGGTTTTGAAAAGAATTGTGTGTGATTGATATAAACTATGAATTGGCTGGTCAAAGGGGGGTAATTGAACATAAATTTCGGCCATAAAGGCTGAATTAAGTTGTGGTTTTAATTTGATTTTAATTTCCTTAATTATATCATAATTTCTAATTTAAAAACAAAACATTAAAACACCTTTAATATACACGGTTCAATGTTAGGGGCATTTTAGTCATTTTCTCACTTGTACAAATGTTAACTCAAGTTCTCAAAATTATTTGGAATCATAACTTACGCATTGCCAGAAGTTTGGAATTTATTGGATACTTTATAAGCTTAAATAAATTTTTTTAAACTTGTAGGGGCAATTTGGTCATTTTACATGTTATAGAATTTCAGGTATTACACTATCAATATAAGATTTTCTATCATATATTACTTAGTACTCACATTTCTTAGCTATAACATTATAAATAATTTTTTATTATTATGTATGACAGCATTAAGATTATTATTGCCATATGATATTATGGTGTGTTAATCGGGTTCGGGTCAAACGGTCAAGGCTGAAAATAATATACGCAAACCGACCGTATTTGAATATGATTTAATTGGGTTCGTGTCAAATCGGGTCGGATTCACTCGAGTCGGGTCTGTACGCAATCGGGTCAACCCGAATATGAGTAAAATGTAATAGAATTGTTTATTCATACTCGTTTAAATGGTAATTTATAAAAAATATATTGTTAAATATTTTAGAAAGCGTAAGGAGGTCAACATGTTGACTTGAATCCGAGTTAGCCAAATATTTTCAACCCGATTGAGTTACTTGAGTTGAAACCCGAATAAAATTATTGACCAGAGTAAGACGAGTAGACGACCATAATAGACTTAGTCGGGTTCGGTTCAGGTTCGAGTCCGGGCTCATATATAGTTTATGCTAATTAATGATGTTGTTTTTAAGTTTAAAAGTTGTATTGTTAAATTGCATGTGTCTAATGTTTTATAATATATGTTTTATCAAGAGAATTTTTTTAAATGTACCTTTATAATACTTGTTTACGAAAATAGACGTCGCATTTGAATTTTACGAAAATGGACTTTTATTATCATCCGTTGGATTAGATTATCCAAGTGTCAAAAATTACAACGATCGAGTCGTGTAAACAATCGAGTTGAGCTCAAGCTTTGTGAATAAGTATCGAAAACAGAGGCGACGATCGAGTCGTATTCACACAGACATATTCGGGTTGAAAGGCCGATATAACCTCAACTTGAACATGACATGTTTTATTAAATGAGTCTTAAAACTCAACCATAACCTGGATATACATAATACATGTAACTTATTTATGAATTGCTATCGTGTTTAAGTAATGAATCAAACGGGTTATTAGGTTGGT
The DNA here is from genome assembly GCA_021014915.2 of Artemisia tridentata subsp. tridentata. NCBI lineage: Eukaryota > Viridiplantae > Streptophyta > Magnoliopsida > Asterales > Asteraceae > Artemisia > Artemisia tridentata. The sequence continues at coordinate 9,057,504 of CP139501.1, read as the reverse complement.
GAATTTTTGACTCAAATGGTATAAAAAACGAAATTATATAGTAATACTTAAGAAAATGATGAAAATAACATATGATTTTGATTCAACTAGACGAGTAAACGGACTTGCGGGAATGAGTGGTTACCCGCGGTTCAGGTCACGGTTAAACATTTTTTAGTAATTGTTTCGTCACAATACTTGCATTCATGAGAAATCGAAAGCTTGATTGGTACAATTATAGTATACCAAAGAAACACAAATGAAGTATCTATTTCCCGGGTCGTGTTTGTTCCAAAAGAAGGTGTGAATGGAATTTCGGTTCGAGTCGTGATTTTTTGTCGTGAATAGTGAAAATATGAGATTTTGGATTTTTAAGCTAAAGTTTATAAACATAAACTAAAACCAACTAAATAAGCAAATAAAAGAAGCACACGTAAGCAAAAACGTAAAAGAAAATTAAAAACACGCAAAACCCGGGCTAATTCCCAGCCTTAAAAGTGAAAGCTAAGAAATTCTAGTCCTAGAAACACGAAACTATTTTTCCTAAGTCCTAAATGATAAAAGAAAATTTTATAAAAAATAAAATTATTTTTTTGATTTATATTTTATTTATTATGATTTAAAAACTAATTTTAATAGAAAAATATATTAAAAATACTAAATGAAAGAGGAAAAATCTGAAAATTTACAGAAAAGTCCCTAAAACCAAGCAGAACCTAGGAAAAATAAGTAAGAGCTATTTGCTTAAAGAAATAAGCAATTTTAAAGCTAATTTAGAAAATAAGCAAAGAGATTTAAAAACTGGTTAAAAGAATAAAGCATGCACCCTTGGTCAGAAAAGACCCAAGGGCGCGGATGGTTGTGTGAGGGGAGGTTAAGGTTGAGGGTGTTGATGGTCCAGGGTTCGAGCCCTAGTTGCTCCCCTGGACTTCCACATTCCCTTTTATTTATTTTTTTGTTGTCGGGTGTGTGCAACGAGCTAACTAAGAACATGATGCGGTTTTAAGATCAATATTCTCATCAAATATTACTTGTTTCACTTATAATTTATAAATAATACAAGCAAGCATAAGATGCTCATATCAAACAGATTTATAATTTATAAATAACCTTACATGAGCTTTTTTTTTTTTTTTTTTTTTTTTTTTTAGAAAACATGAAATCACGATAGATACAAAATGTTTAAATATCAAAGTTTTGTGTTAGGTTCAGTGGGGTTCAAAAATACTTTAAATAATGTTAGTGGGTGTGTCCGACATTGTTTAGATTGCCTTGGTCTTGTGCTATCGCCCAGTACTTGGAGCAGGTTGTATGGGCTTTTGCATTGGGTGTGTTTGGATTTTAAGCTGAGATCAAGGACATTTGCTGCACAATGTGGTGATATCATACAAAAGAAGTGTCTAATAAATGAGCAAAATAATTTAGGCACAAAAGTTAACCATCGCCATAATCATGGGCATATTTTTACCCACAAATTACACGGCGACTCTGACTCTTTTAGTTTTTTATTTTAAAAAGTTAGGGTTTAAATGCACCAAATTACCCACGAGCACAAAAGATGAGTCTAATAAATGGGTAATGTAAATTTAGCCACGTAAATTACACTCAAGATGTTAAATGGGAAACCGGGTATGTGAAAAGCTACAAGTATAAATGTTACCCACAAACCAACCACAAATATTACCAACGAATACAAAAGATGTGTGTAGTCTGTGGGTAAAAAAAATTTACCCACAAAATTAGCCATGACTTTACCCGCGATAAAAAAATTGTGTGTAATATGTGGGAAATATTTTAGCGGGAATCATTTAGCCATGAACTACACACGATATATTATTTACTGGGTAATTTTATGGGTAAAACTATGGGAAAATCGAGGGTAATTTATTCTAGACTTTGGATTTGCTAATTTTGGGTAACTAATGGGTAATATGAGGGAAAATACACACGTATCAATGTACGTGGGTAATTTCCGTGGGTAAAGCCCTGTTTTCTTGTAGTGAGAGTTTTCCTGACAGGGTTTCCAGCTCATAGCAATTGCTGCCTCTAACACAAGTGTTAGATTCACTTTTACTAGCTGTTCTTTCTATCAGATGTCCTTAGACTTGCTCCTTATACTTAAAAGTATAAAATGATAGAAAGTGAGTTGAGTCAGTTACTATCTGACCAACTAAGTCATCAATTCAATGTGAAATTTCATACTTAGGTTTCAAGAAAGAAGTTTTAAGGAGTTATAAATTCCCAAACTCAGTCCATCATAAACCTATTATGTCAGCAACTAATATTATCATTCTGCTGCTTCCATTTCACTTGAAACATCCTTTTGTGTTCACATGATCATACCTGAAATTGTTAGTCTAAAACCAAAAGAACAATGTACAAAGTACTTGTCTTGTATTAGAATAATCATAGGACTAACTGTATGAATAACACAATTTAAATTTATACTAGCAGGCACAAACTTTTGTAATAGCAGTAGTATCTTATAAAGCTAGTAGCACAATCAAAAATTTATTTACAAAAACACAAAGTTTAAAATTATTGAGGATTAAGCATTCTAATACTTGCTACCAAGTACTGAAACCTTCCAACATCAAAAGCTTTGGATAGCAGATCTGCAAAATTGAATTCTGAAGCAATTTTAAGTACATGAATTAATCTTTTCTCATTACAGTCTCTTATAAAGTGATGTCTAATTTCAATGTGTTTTGTTTTAGAATGTTGCACTGGGTTTTTAATAATACAAATTGTACTACTATTATCAATATGAATAACAGTGTTTAAGAAATTGTACCCATAGTCAAGGAGTTGGTTTTGAAGCCATAGAACTTGACCACAGCAACTTGCAGCAGCTACATATTCAGCTTCAGTTGTTGAATTAGCCACCATTGTTTGCTTCTTACACTGCCATGAGACAAGTCTACACCCAAGGAATTGACATCCTCCAGTTGTTTACTTTCATTCCAAGCTAGCACCAGCATAATCACTATCCAAAAATGCTACCAAGTCAAAAGGTGATTCCCTTGAATACCATAGACCTAACCTTGGTTGACCCTTGAGATATCTAAAAATTCTCTTGACTGCTGTTAAATGAGAAACCTTTGGAGTAACTTGAAATCTTGCACAAGCACAAACAGAGAACATGATGTCAGGTCTTGATGATGTGAGATACATCAAAGAACCTATCATAGATCTGTAAGTGTGTACATCCACATTTTCTCCATCTAAGTCTTTTAGAAGTGGCTTCTCAGAGTCCATTGGCGTGCTTGCCACTTTTGAATCAGCAAATTGAAATTTTCTAAATACCTCTGCAACATATTTGTCCTGAGAGATAAAGATTCCTTCATTTGATTGCTTAACTTGCAGACCCAAAAAGAATGTAAGTTCTCCCATAGAACTCATCTAAAACTTATCATGCATAAGCTTCTCAAACTCTAAACACATCTCCTTCCTAGTAGATCCAAAGATAATGTCATCCACATACACTTGCACTAACAGAAGATCCTTCTTGTGCTGTTTGATGAAAAGTGTCTGATCAATCTTTCCTCTTTGAAATCCATTGTCTAATAAGTAGGAAGCTAGTGTTGCATACCCAGCTCTTGGTGCCTGATGAAGGCCATAGAGAGCTTTAACTACTCTGTACACTTTGTCTGGATGTTGTGGGTCAATGAAGCCTGGAGGTTGTGAAACATACACCTCTTCTTCAATTGTTCCATATAAAAATGCACTCTTGACATCCATTTGATAAACTGTGAAGCCTAAAAATGAAGCATAAGCTAAAAAAAGCCTAATTGCCTCAATCCTTGCTACTGGAGCATAAACCTCATCATAGTCTATTCCTTCTTGTTGTGTGTACCCTTGGGCTACTAATCTAGCCTTATTTCGAATCACTATTCCCTTTCATCCCTTTTATTCTTGAAAACCCATCTAGTGCCAATTACCTTTGCATCCTTAGGTAAATCAACTAGCACCCATACCTTCTGAATCTTGAACTGAAGAAGCTCCTCTTGCATAGCTTCTACCCAGCTTGAATTATCTAAGGCTTTCAGAATATTCTTTGGTTCATCTTGTGAGAGAAAACATACAAACAAGCAAGAGTTTGAAAACTCATGCTGCTTTGAAGCATAAAGGGCATCAAGAAGCCCTTGTTGGTCTGAAGACATCAGTTGTTGTCTTGTCTTCACACCTGATTGTACATCTCCAATCACATTATCTAGGGAGTGGACTTTGTGAATTCTTGTTTGTGGAGTAGAAGGAACTTGGTAATTTGATGGAAGATTGTTGAAATCCACCTCATTTTCTTAGAATTCTGCTTCTTTCGTTTCTGAAGGGCCAGCAGCAGAATCAGTTGGCCTAACAGCAGGAACATTAAGCCTAGCAGCAGAATCACCAGCAGAAACAATTTGTTGTTCCTGAGTTCCATCTTCTTTCCTTTCATCTTCAACACCTTCTTTAGCCTTGCCAGAAGAAGATTCATCAGTTGTTGAAGTTGATTCCATACTTGTACTTGACCATATTGGCATCCAAACATGATCTTGGTTTGTCTCCTTTTCTAACCTTGCATCATCTGTTGCTTGTGAACCTGAAAATTCATTAGTTTCAACAACAACAGGCACATAATTCATTGATTTGGTTAGTGATTCAAGATCAAATAGCCATTTTGGTCCTTGACCTTCTACATTGGATTTATCTTCTAAAAACTCCACATGTAGATTTTCTTCTACAATCATAGTTCTTGTGTTGTATACTCTAAATACTTTGCTATTAAGAGAATATCCAACAAAGAATCCTTCATCTGCTTTACCATCGAATTTTCCTAAATGGTCTAAGGTATTGAGAATTGTCACATAACATCCAAAAGGTCTAAGAAATCCTATTGCAGGAGTTCTACCTCTAAAAAGTTCATATGATGTCTTATTGTGAGGCTGTATAACTAAAACTCTATTTTGAACATAGCAAGCAGTGTTGACTGCTTCAGCCCAAAAAGTTATAGGTAGCTTAGAATCAGCTAACATAGTTCTAGCAGCTTTAATTAGTGTTATATTCTTTCTCTCAACAACACCATTCTGTTGTGGTGTTCTAGCAACACTAAATTCTCTCCTAATACCTTTTTGTTTGCAGAAATCATCCATAACTCTATTCTTAAACTTTGTCCCATTATCACATCTAATGACTTTCACTTTCTTGTCTACTTGGTTTTCTATCTGTGTAATGAATGTCTTAAGGATGCTTGTAGTCTCATCCTTAGTAGATAGAAAGAAAACCCATGTAAATCTAGTATAGTCATCAATTATAACAAGACAATATCTCTTATGCATTATACTACTTACTGAAACAGGTCCAAATAAGTCCATATGAAGCATAGACAATGATTGATTGATAGAGTTAAAAATCTTGGGCTTACAAGTGGCTTTGTGTTGTTTGCCTTTAAGACAAGCAATGCATGTTTGATCATTTTCAAATATTTTGTGAGGTAAACCTCTTACCAAACCATTCTTAACAATCTTATTTATGGTTTTGAAGTTAATATGACCAAGCCTTCTATGCCATTTCATTGATTCATCCAATGTGGTCTTTCCAACAAGACAAGTTAAATTCTTTTTAGGAACAATGTTCTTCATGTCTATACTGTACATATTGCCCTTTCTAGGAATTCTAAGAAGTACTTGACTTTCATCAAGCATCTTAAAATCGGGAGAAAGTACAAGACATTCAGTCTCACAGAAAAGAACATTGTTCTTTTTGTCACACATTTGTGAGACACTAAAAAGATTATAATTTAGCTCTTTTACATAGAACACATCTTCAAAATCTAAATTTCCAGTTTTAATGGTACCTTTACCGGAAATTTTGCCACCAACACCTCCTCCAAAGGTAACATAGCCTCCATCTATTGATTGAAAATCTGAGAGATAAGAGTTATTGCCTGTCATGTGCCTTGAACATCCACTATCTGAGTATCCTTGATCCTCTTGCTGATCATTTGAATGTTCCTACACATAAATGAGAAGTATTAGTTTCTTTTGGGGACCCAAGCCATTACTTACTTGGATCTGCCTCTTGCATCAATGTAATTTAATCTTTTAAGGACAGTTGATGCAACATTGGATTTAAAAATCCAACATGCTGAGGCCTTAACAGCATTTGCCCTGTTTCCCTTAGCAGCAGAATGAACTGATTGCTTAGCAGCAGGAACTGCTAACTTTTCAGTTCTACCCTTTGGTTTCCAAACTTGTTTTTGAACCACTACTTTTGTTTGAATGGGCCTTAGAACAGTCTTTGATGCATGTTTGAAAAATGTTTTTGCACCCTTAGCTGTTGATTTTAGGTTAACAGTCATAGATGGTCGAGCAGCAGGAACAATTAGTCTAGCAGCAGGAACCATTTGTCTACCAGCAGGATCAGTGTTTGAGATAGACTTGTTTGAGACTGTTCTGGGTTTTGTTCTATTAACACTAGAACTAGAGTGAAAAAGAGTTTGAGGAGTTTGCCTTTTGAAATTCACCCTATTGTTTTCATACCCAATTTCCCAATGGTTGCAGAAAGCTGCAAGATGGTCAAAACTACCACATGTGTAACAAGCTTTGTTATAAAAAGCAAAGTCATCACCTAATTAGTTAGAATTGAGGTTATTCCAATTCCTTTGGTTACCTCTGGGCTTGTTGGTGGTTCTATATTGTTCACAATATCTAACTGGTTGCCTAACATGCTTAATGTTTGATTTAGGCTTAGCAGTATTGTGTTTGACTATCTTAGGAACACTTGTTCCTACTTTCTTAACCACTTCAGGTTTAGACATAACCTGTTCTTCTTCATCACTATCAGTTGTGCAATCCTCAACAACTATAGCATCTAATTTCTTAACAAAGGACACCTTGTCCTGATAAAGTAAAGTTTTATCTAAACTTTTACTTACTTTTTCTACCTTAAGACTCTCAGTAGTCTTAGAACCATATTCCATTATTGGTTCTTGAAACTCAGGTAAACCTGAATTCCCTAGGTCAATCCCTGGGGGTTTTGGGATGCCTCTATAAGGAGGTGGGACACTCTTATATCCTACTCCTGACTTAGCTCTATTAATCACTTGACATTCTACTATGTTGTGCACACTTCTAGAAGCATGTTCTAGTGCCTGTGTAGTCAAGTGAATGTTTTCATTTTCCTTTTTGACCCTATCAAAAGCTTCTCTCAAAAGCTTAATTTCAGCATCTCTAAAGAATATGTCCTGTCTTAGGAGAGCTTTGTCATCAGAAAAAGCTAATTCATTTTCTTTATAATGTGTGATTTGTTTCTCTAAAGTCTCTAATCCACACTTATAGTTTATAAAGTTTTGAAAAGTGTTGCTTAACTCTTTCTTTTGATCATCATATTGTTTGATTAAAACCTGTAGAGCATTAAGAGCAGTGCAAGTATTTGAACAAGCTTTATGATTTTGTACCTCAGTAGCAGAAAAAGCCATAAGTGCCATCTGAGAAGGAGTTTCTTCTTCATCTGCCATGAAGCTCCAATCAAAACCTAAGCCATCAATAGCTACCATAGCTTTTGGCTCAATAACCTCCTCTGTTTTGGATTTGCTTCCAAAACCTCTATTCTTGCTATCTTGCTGCCTTGGTCTTCTGCACTCTCTTGAGAAATGACCCATCATGTGGCAGTTATAGCACTCTATCTTTGACTTATCAAAACCAGCAGCATCAGTGTTGCTGATTATGAGCTTCTTCCCCGTCTTGTGATAGAACTTCTTGGCTCTCATGCTAAGAAGAGAAATTTGCCATTTTAGATCCATTTCCTCCAGATCATCTTCATGGATCTCTTGGAGGTCTTCATAGGTGAGCATGGACCCATTGTTTTGACTTGTAAGAAAGGCACAACAAGTCTTTTCATCCAAAATACTTATGGTACTACTTGATGAACTAGCAGCACCAACCTCATCAACAACTTTCACCTCTTCACTTGATTTTGAGGTACTAGGAGTTGACATAAATGCCTTGTTCCCAGTATTAGAACTAGTACCTCCATTCTTCTTCAAATCTTGCTCCACAATCTTGAAGTTGCTATACAAGTCCATTAGTTCCATGGTGTCTAGGTCTGGCTTGTTCTTCCAGACAACAACATGCATAGCCCACTCTTCTGGTAAGCTTCTCAGAAATTTTGAGTTCAAATCTTCTTGAGGCATTTCAATCCCAAGAATAGCAAGTTGGCTCACAATATTCTGAAGCCTATTAAACATGTGGTCAAGAGATTCATTGTATGTAGAGGAGAAGTTTTCAAACTGCTGCTTGAGCAGTGTCTTGTGGGTTTTCTTGGTGGCTTCATTTCCACCATACCTGGCAATAATAGCTTCAAATAATGACTTGGCATCTTTGAACTTGCTGAAGTTTAGAAGTTGATCATTGGGAATGGTCATCATCAGCATGCTTCTTGCCTTCAAGTCATTTTTCTTCTTTATTCTGTCTTCTGCAGATGTTGGCTTTGTCTGCAGGGTTGACACCACTTTGCCTTCCACTGTTGATGTAGTGGTGGTAGGCGGTAAGAGTCTCCATCTTCAATGATTTCCCAAAGTGCATAATCTTGCACTTGGAAATATTGCTCTATCCTCAGCCTCCACATCTCAAACTCATTTTGTTTGAGCATGGGAATCTTCGCAGCAACATTTGTCTGAATAGATTCAACGTCCATTACTTCAGTTTCTTCTTCTAAATCAATAATATCAGCCTGATGCTCTGATACCACTTGTTAGGAATTCGACACACGGTTAAGGTGGTTAAACATTTGTTCTTTGTGTGTATGATATATTGAGTTAATATGATTAAGAATGCGGAATCTACTTAATCACACTTAGAAGGTTATTTGTGTTATGGAAATGGAACGGCTGTGATTGTTATATGACAATGAACAATGAAAGATTATTACCAAACGATTCAATATTATTAATGATAATAATACGAGTGATCTTGAGATATCACTAGGGTTACAACCTTGAATCTTAAGTTTCTATAACTTGTGATATTTTTGTGTTTGTTCTAGTTCTAACAGTTATGAAAGTTCTAAGTGTTTTCACAATATCAACCAACTTATCAACACATAATATCGAGTCTAAGATCTTCTTTTATAGTTCAAGAAGATCTTTACAATATTTCTTAAAGTCTAGTCGAACTACTTGCTAACTTATCTTGAGTGTGTCAGTACATAAGATACAACATGTATCTGTGTACACAACTTGTTAACTAAGCACATGGGGTAAGATATTATCTACCGTATATTGTTGACCAAAATACATAATATATGTTTATACTTATCCATCTAGCAGCAGAAAGCTTATAGCAGCAGCAATGAGTTAACGCTAGCAGCAGCAATGAGTTAACGCTAGCAGCAGGAATGAGATAATGCTAGCAGCAGGAACAGATGCACTAGCAGCAGCATCAACTAGCAGCATTTTCATCAGAAGAAACAATACACTACTAGCAGGAACGATATACTACCAGCAGGAATGAAATGTACTACCAGCAGGAACATACTTGTAGTATTTCCCGATTCTTGAACTTCAAAATATTTAATTCCCAACATGTTGTTTCTAGATTTGGTAATTCGACCTTTATAAATTTAAAACTTGTACTCACACACGACACATCAAGTTTTTGGCACCGTTTCCGGGGATTTTAATCGTGTTTCTGTAGGTTTTGGAAGTTCATAGTTCGTTTTCATAAAAAAAAAAAAAAAAAAAAAAAAAAAAAAAAAAAGGAAAAAAAAAAGTTTTCCGAGATGATCATTCGATCGGTATTTCATCCATCCGAGCGGTTGTCCAATTTTTAATTTTACCGAGAGCTCCATCCGATCGGTAGTAACTTCCATCCGATCGGTTTTCACCAAAATCAATTTTACCGAGACAAGTATCCGATCGGTATTTCACCCATCCGAGCGGATTACCAAACCTGATTTTTCAAACTGTTTCCATTCTTTAATCGTGTGTTTAAACATTGCCTCGATTCTCTTGGGAATTGTATGAACACTCGATCAACCGGAATAGAACCAATTTCACCTTTTTTAGATCCCGAATGTTTAGTCCGAAGACAAAGAAAGAAAAGAAAACCATTTGTTCCATTAGCCAACCGTGTACCAAGAGTACGAAACCCACCGTTTGAAAATCTTTGTGAAGCTAAAGTCGTTTATAACCCATTCACCGAGCAACCTTTTCCCATGGCTGACGATAGACCCATGTGGGAAGCCAACCGAACCGTAGTACCCACTCCTGGAGCTGCTATTGTTACTGTCAACCTAGGTGACAATTTCACCGTGAAAGGTCACCATCTTTCTATGATCAAAGACCGTCAATTCGATGGCCGTTCGAGGGCCGATCCTCACAAGCACATTGCCGAATTCATCGAAATTTGTGGCATGTTCCGATATGGCGACACCAATATGGATGCCATTAAACTCAAACTTTTTCCATCATCACTTGCTGGAGACGCAAAAGTGTGGTATAATGAATTAACCCCAGGAACTATCAATACTTGGGAGGAGATGAGGCAAGCTTTTGTAAGCCGATTCTTTCCACCTGCCATGTTTGATCGACTCATGGGAGAAATTCGTGCTTTCACACAAAACCCTAACGAATCGCTCGTCGAAGCCTGGCTTCGTATGAAAGATTTGCTTCGTAGTTGTCATGGACATGGTTTAGGACGAGGAACCATTATCCAAATCTTCTACCATGGACTAGATGAAGCATCTCAAGGAATTCTTGATGCTGGAGGAATTTTTCTTTATAAGACTCCAAACCAGGCATACCAATTGCTAGAAGACCGAGTTCTTCTCAAACTCGACTGGTCAAAAGATGCCAAAACCAAACCCTTACGAAAAAACCGTTGCTTTTGCTGAAAGTTCCGATACCTCTAAACTCATGGAGAAAATGGAAATATTAACTTCAAAAATCGATTCGCAATACAAAGACCTTAAAGGAGAAATGAAAGAAATGCGAGACGGTTGTAACAACTGTTGAGGTAATCACCCATCATCAGAATATGACGACCAACCAATGGACCAACCCAAAGAAGGAGAAGCCAATTATGTCCAAGGAGGATACCGTGGAGGTGGTTATCGTGGAAATTATTACGGACGAAATTCTGTAAATTGGCAAGATCGTCAACAAAGGTGTTGACATAAATAATGCCTAAAAACATTATTCATATCTCTATGTTTTAATGATCACAAAATTTAAACTCATTAAACGTAAACTTATCAAATAAACAAGTATTTAGTTGTAAATATTCATTTCTACAACTTAATCACTTAAGGTATGAATAAACAAGTGCTTAATGCATTATATGATCAAATGAACATTTTCTTAATAACTAGATTTTTTATAAAACATCAAAAACATTTTATATATTTTTGAAAAACATTTTTGGTATTAAATGAAAATGTTTAATCTTTTATAAAAATAAGAATTCAAATTTTTAACCAAAATCAGTTAAAATGTTCCAGAAAAACCTTCCCCACAAAAGGACAAAACTGACCAACGTTCAGCAAGGGCGGCCCCCTTAATTTTACTAGGCGGCCCCCTTAAAATTAAGGGGACCGCCCCCCTATTTAAGGGGGCTGGCCACGCTCCTGTAGGTTCCAGCTGTCCAGTTTTTCTGCCTATAAATACCAGCCTTCCCCTGGATTTTTACTTACCTTTTGCACACTGAAACTTTCTGTTTTAAATCACATTTCATATCTTCAAAAACCATTTGATCATATAATCTTAAGCTTTGGTTTCTAAGTGATCCAAGCTTCCTCCATTCAAGTGCAAGAGAAGAATACTCCTTCAACAACTAGAGAAGAAGTATTGCAACTTAGATACCTAAGTTGTTTGTGTCATCATACATTTGTATATAAGTTGTGTATTGTTGTTAGATAGTTGTGTGAATAATTGTTTGGGATAGGTTAGTGTGTAAGTATAGAAGTTGTGTTGTTAAGGTGTGTAAGTAGTGAAGGTGTGAAGAAGTAGAAGTGTACATAGGTTGTGCTTAGTTGTGAAGTGTCGTGAAGAAGTCGTGAAGAAGTCATGAAGAAGTTGTGAAGAAGTCGTGAAGAAGTTGTGAAGAAGTCGTGAAGAAGAAGGTGTGATTAAGTCGTGTTCAAGTTGTGAGATTGGTTTTAGCTACGATTAGAACTCGACATCTAGCTTTGTGTCGTTAAGCCGGTGTAAGCTAAAGTTGTGTAAGGTTTTCTCCGCCATAAGGGAGCTTGTTGACATAGTGAAGAAAACTCTCGAGTTAGGTGCTCGGGTAGTAGAGTAGGGCAAGGAAGGTGTCCTTGTAGCCGAACCACTATAAATCTCTTGTCTCTCGGTTAGATCTTTCCATCTCTAACTTTCATTTCATTTTATTACCTTACTCGCATTACTTATTTATATTTACTTATATACATATTGTTCATATTGTTCAAAGAATTGAGATCACATAAACTCGAATCTATGTTTTAAAAAGTAAGCAAAGTTTTCACAATAAAATTTAAAAGGACGTAAAACTATTCAACCCCCCTTCTAGTTTTCCACAAAAGGGATAACAACTGTGATTCTCAACCACAAGTAGACAATCAAACCACACAAACCTCTGACAAAAATGCAGACGAATCCGATTTTGAGAAAATGATGAGAGAATTCGTAACTGCTCAAAAATCAACCAATGAGTTCGTCAAGAACCAATTTTTCAATCTCAAAACCAAAGTTGAGCAAGGTCAGAAAAATCATCAAGCATCGATTCAAGATCTTGAAAACAAATTTGGTAGACTTTCTGATCAAATTTCTTCCTGACCATCTGGTTCGTTGCCAAGTAATACCCAAACCAACCCTAAGCCGACATCATCTGGATTGAACGATAAAACTTATCGTCCACCACAGACTCGAAATGAGCATATAAATGCTGTATTCACAAGAAGTGGTCTTTCTTATGATCCACCACCCAATCCAAATGATACCACGATCATCGATGATGATAGTGAGGAGGAAGAAGAAGCAAAAAAGGAAAATACCAAAAAAACACCACCCAAACCCATCCCACCAGTTAAGGCGTATACACCAAAAATTCCATATCCTCAAAGCCTTAAGAAAGAAAGAATGGAAGAACGTTATAAGAAGTTTGTTGAAATAATCAAAGAGGTTAGACTCAATGTTCCCCTCGTTGATGTTTTAGCTGGAATGCCCAATTATGGGAAATTTTTTAAAGAACTTCTTAATAACAAGAAGAAGTTGGAGCAAATATCCGCTACCTTTCTGAATGAAGAATGTTCAGCTATTGTTCAAAACAAAATTCCATCGAAACTAGAAGATCCTGGAAGTTTTCTGATTCCGTGCGCGTTAGGAAACAACATCACATGTGATGCTTTAGCCGATCTAGGTGCAAGTATCAATTTGATGCCCTATTCGTTGTATTCTAAACTTTCCATCAATACCTTGAAACCTACGAGGATGAGTATTCGATTAGCAAATCATTCTTATCAATATCTTGTTGGAATTGCTGAGAATATGCTTGTCCAAGTTGGTAAATTCATTTTTCCTATGGATTTTGTGATCTTAGAAATGGAGAAAGATAGTAGAGTACCTCTTATTTTAGGAAGACCTTTCCTAAACACCACTGATGCGATCATCAAAGTAAAAGGAAAAGAACTCAATCTTGGAGTTGGAGATGATAGAATTACATGTTTAATCGATAAAGCAATGCAATATCCATATTCCAGTTATGACACTTGTTTTCACGTTGATGTAATCGATGAAGTCACTGAAGAAGAATTGGATGCATTACTTGACGATTCTGATCCATTCATGACTACTTCAGAAAAAATTAGTGAAACAAACTTTGATAAAGAATTCGTTGATTTTATGGAAGTAAAGTTTGAAGAAGAAGAAGAAACAAAGTTGAAGAAGGAGAAATAGAAGAAGATTTTGAGGAAATCACTTTTAATGATCAATTGAGAATCAAAACATCTCTTCAAGAACCACCAACTGATCTTGAGCTGAAACCACTTCCCAAAAATCTTGAGTATGCTTACTTGGAGGATAATTCACTTCTTCCAGTAGTCATATCTTCGTTGCTCAAAGATAAGGAAAAAGAATGCCTCATTTCTGTTCTCAAGAAGCATAAAAGAGATTTTGCATGGAAAACATCTGACATCCCAGGAATCAGTCCTGATTTTTGTAAACACAAAATCAATTTCGAAGAAGATGCAAAACCCGTTGTAGAAAGACAACGTCGACTCAATCCCAACATGAAAGAAGTTGTTAAAAAAGAAATCATCAAACTTCTTGATGCTGGTATCATTTACCCCATCGAGGATAGTCCTTGGGTGAGTCCAGTTCACTGTGTTCTGAAAAAAGGAGGAATGACTGTTGTGACTAACGAACAGAATGAATTAGTTCCTACTAGAACTGTCACAGGATGGTGAGTATGTATTGATTACAGAAAATTAAACAAAGCCACCAGAAAAGATCATTTTCCTTTGCCATTCATGGATCAAATGCTTGAGAGATTAGCAGGGAATGAGTACTTTTGTTTCCTTGATGGTTTTTCAAGATATTTCCAAATTCCCATTGATCCTGTTTATCAAGAAAAGACTACATTCACATGTCTCTTTGGAACTTATGCTTATCGGCGTATGCCTTTTGGATTGTGTAATGCACCTGCTACTTTTCAGAGATGTATGATTGCTATATTCCAAGACATGCTTGAAACATCGATGGAAATTTTCATGGATGACTTTTCAGTTTTTGGAAGCTCATTTGAAGCTTGTCTTTCTAATCTCAACAAAATGCTCGAAAGATGCGAAGCTGCACATCTTGTTCTCAACTGGGAAAAATGCCATTTCATGGTGACTGAAGGAATTGTGCTAGGACACAAAATTTCCAGTGCAGGAATGGAGGTTGACAAAGCAAAAATAGATGTTATCACCAAATTACCACCTCTAACAAACGTTAAAGCCGTTAGAAGTTTTCTAGGACATGCCGGTTTTTACCGTCGTTTCATTAAGGATTTTTCCAAAATATCTCGTCCAATGACGAAACTTCTAGAAAAAGATTCTATTTTTTACTTCAATGCAGATTGCATGAAGGCATTCGAAACATTGAAAACCCAACTGACTAGTGCACCCATTATGGTTTCACCTAATTGGTCACTACCATTCGAGCTCATGTGCGACGCAAGCGATTTTGCGGTTGGAGCTGTATTAGGACAACGTGAAGGAAAACATTTTCGTCCTATATACTTCGCCAGCAAAACACTCAATAATGCGCAACAAAACTATATGGTTACGGAGAAAGAATTATTAGCCGTTGTTTTTGCTTTCGACAAATTCAGATCTTATCTTGTGCTTTCAAAAACAATTGTGTTCACTGATCATTCAGCGCTCAAATATCTGTTTGCCAAACAAGATGCAAAACCGCGTCTTATACGATAGATTTTGCTACTCCAAGAATTTGACATCGAAATCAAAGATAAGAAAGGAGCAGAAAATCTAGCTGCTGATCATTTGTCTCATCTTGAGAATCCGAACTTGGAAGAGTTAAAGGAAGACGAGATTGACGATTATTTTCCTGATGAAACTCTCATGACTATTGACACAGCCGATGAGAAAGAAATTCCATGGTTTGCTGATTATGCAAATTACCTCGTTGGAGGGATTCTCAAAAAAGGATTAACTCATGGCCAACGAAGTAAATTCTTTTTGGAATTAAAACATTACTATTGGGAAGAGCCCTATCTTTTCAAGATGTGTCCCGATGGAATGATAAGAAGATGTGTTTTTGGTTCTGAAACAAGAAGAATTCTTGATGAATGCCATCATGGCCCGACTGGGGGACACTATGGTCCTTCCACTACAGCTAAAAAAGTTTTTGATACTGGATTCTATTGGCCAACTATTTTCAAAGAAGCTCATACTCTTGTCCAAAACTGCGATGCTTGCCAAAAATCCGGTAGTCTTTCTCGTAGAGATGAAATGCCTCAAAAGATCATTCAAGTCTGTGAAATATTCGATATTTGGGGAATCGATTTTATGGGACCATTTACCAAATCGCACAAATACGAATATATTCTCGTTGCTATTGATTACGTTTCCAAATGGGCTGAAGCAGAAGCTCTACCCACAAATGATGCTCGAATTATTGTCAATTTTCTCAAAAAGCTTTTCGCTCGTTATGGAATTCCCAAAGCTTTAATAAGTGATCGAGGAACCCATTTCTGTAACAAACAAATGGAGAAAATTATGAAACGATACGGAGTACATCATCGTTTCGCCACAGCTTATCACCCTCAGACCAGTGGTCAAGTCGAAAATACCAACAGAGCCTTAAAAAGAATACTTGAAAAAACGGTTAAAGACAATCCTGCCGTTTGGTCAAGAAAACTCGATGATGCTCTGTGGGCATTTCGTACGGCTTATAAAACTCCAATTGGTACAACACCATACAGACTTTTGTATGGAAAAACTTGTCATTTGCCGTTCGAAATCGAACATCGCGCTTACTGGGCACTCAGAAGCTGTAACCCTGATCTCAAAATAGCTGGAGAGAAGAGATTCTTGCAATTGCATGAACTCGATGAACTAAGACTCCAAGCTCTACAAAGCTAGAACCAAAGCGTATCATGACAGAAAGCTTAGAATCCGGAAAGAATTCAAAGCTGGAGACAAAGTTCTGCTTTTTAATATGAAATACAAGTTCAAAGCACCTAAGCTAAAACCAAAATGGTTCGGCCCATATATAGTGAAACATGGATTTCCATCTGGGTATGTTGAATTACATGACAAGCAAGGTGGAAGTTTCATTGTTAATGGTCACCGAATTAAATTGTATTATGATAAGGAGCAAATGAACGAGATTTCTATTAAAGAAATTCCACCTGAATCAGACTATGAAGCAATAACATTCATGGCACCCTTTCCGGCCGATTTCAAGAAAAACACTCCATGGGCCGAGGAATCTAGTTATATCTATGATGTTCTTCCTAGACCTTGGGAAAGAATCAAATTGGAAAACATAGATGAAACTGGAGAAGGAATAGTGATAGGAAACGTGGTGTATGTTCCAAAAGTCTCAAAGAAGAAACCAAAAATTACACCAACGTAGCAAGAAGGAAGTTTGAGTCCGGCTGATGACTCATTAATAAAACAAGCGCTTCTCGGGAGGCAACCCGTGTGTTTTCTATTTGCGATTTTATTTCTTAGTTTATTTTTCAAAGGTGATTATATCCCAAAGTTTCTCTAATCCCTTAGTTGAACTTAAGTGTGGGGGTGTATCACTAACTTTTAATAAAACGTAGACATATTTCGTGTGTTTCTTTTTGTTTTAAGATTACTGCAGGTAATGATTACGAAGTATGGTCTTGGATCAAAGAATCTTCTGAAGCAAGAAAATATGGTTTATTCTCTTATTTCCCTATTTTCATTCTTTTCGTATATCACATTGAGGACAATGCTTAACTTAAGTGTGGGGGGGGGGGGTGAATAGGAAAATAAGGATAAATTGTAAATTCTGAGCTAAATTTTAAATTTTGTTAGCCCTTATGATCTAGTTCTTTGTCATTTAAAGGATTATATATTAAAGTAACTGGATCTATCCACTGGTAAAACCTGTAATTTTTGAAAAATTGAGATGTGTCCCGATTAATATTGCAATCCATTCTAGGATTGATAACATTAGCTAGCACATGTTATAGCCCTTTTCACTACAATGTGAGGAATTTAAGCCTGTATCATATTCAACATACATCTCTTATGCTTTAATTCTTATGCTATGAGTGTGCCAGTGATTTTATTTATTCTAGAACTTGTGCTTGTAAATCATTACGAGACCGTTGTGAGATCATTTTTCTCAGTGATATAAGTATATATGCGTGATAAGAGGCAACCTTAGGATTTAACCCAAATAAGCCTTCCAAATTGATATTTAGCTAGTTGCATTGACTAGTTAACCACCAGTATAAAACCTTTTGTTAGCGTTTATCTTTAGCACTAGATACCCCTAGTTACACCCTCTGAGCCTATCTTTTTCTTTGATAAAATCCAGAAAAATACAAAAAGATTTTACACCTTTAGCCTAGCCTTACCCTGAGTCAAGTCTTGGTTGGTTGCTAGCTATTTGGCAAGATGGATGTTATGTGGGAAATCATGAAATTACGAAGAAAGTTGTAAACTCCAAAAGTAGTTATCCAAGTGAATTCATCACAACTATAAGATGACATGAGATTATGTTCAAAAAAAAAAAAAAAAAAAAAAAAAAAAAAAAAAAAAAAAAAAAAAAAAAAAAAGAGAGAATAAGTCATCGCAACAATAAGGTGACAAAAATAGCCAATGAGCTATGAAATAATGTAAAGTGCAATCAAGTGTGGAGTTTTTCAAGAATGCATGATAGCGGTTCGAAATAGCTAGTAACATCTGGGCAGTAGACTTTGACTATTTTGTATATTCATTCCTTTCAGCCTTTTCTAAAAATATAATATCCCATGCCTTATTCCTACCCTTTTGACTTTGTGAAATTATCAAGTGTATGGACATGTAGTGACCATCCGATTTCTTGAGGAATTAAATAATGTTGCTAGCGATCTAGTGTGTATTTTAGTGACCATCCGTTATGAGAATAGCGCGTCAGCGATCTAAGATATACCCTAGTGACCATCCGTTATTTGGTGATGCGAGAATTCGTTGTTAGCGATCTATTATGTTTTGCATAAGGTAGTTGCACATCAGTCTTGCTTATCCCTCGAAACCTTAAACCTGAATAAAAGCCCTCTTTGATATCTATACTTGGTGCTCATGCCATTTCAGTGTAGTTTTGTTTCTTGTACAAGCTTATGGTAATATTTAAATCATGACTGAGCAAATGAGTGTGATTTCTCTTATATATTCCACCATACAAATGAGTGTTTTGAGTGAATTATATTTCATTTCCCTTCGTGAGGTGTTTAGTAATGTATATCAAGCAAGAAAATCATTTGGGTATTGTCAAACATCTCGATGCTTCAACCATAAAAGCTTAAAATGATGAATCTAACTTGTACCCGTACTTGGTAGATTTGCATCACATCTTTTTAAACATCCTTGTGTACCATGTCGATAATAGTTTTTATTGCTAGATTTGCTTGAGGGCAAGCAAAGTTCAAGTGTGGGGGATTTGATAACGCTCAAATTGTGCATGTTTTTAGTAGCGTTATTCGTGTTTTTATGTATGTTATTTGGTTATATTTATATGCTTTTGTTACTAAATCGAACCAAAGTGTGTTTGCAAAGCATATGTGGCCAAAAACAGGAAAAAAGGAAGAAAAAGATGAGAAAAAGGAGAAAGAAGGAAATATTTATGAAAGTGTGAAGATTCTTATACCAAGACCCAATCAAAAAGGCATTTCAAAGAATGAAGGTCCAAGTATTCATGTCGATTAGCTTCAAAGATGTTGAAAAGATAAAGTTTGGATGAAGAACCAAAGACCCAAAAAGGAAAAATCAAGCCAGGACGACAAAAGTCCAAAATGTTCCAAAACAGCAACCATCCATCCGATCGGAGGCTGCCCGCAACCGATTCGGATGGAGGCAATTACGGAGACCAACCGATCCGTTGGACATATTACCGATCGGTTGGAAGCTTGCTGATTTACCAAAACTTCATCATTAAGTTTTGTCTTTTCATATATCTGGTTCTAAGGCATTCTAATAAGGATTCTAGGCTCTTCTAAACTACTTGGAGGACAAGTGAAGCACTAATGAACCAAGACCCTTGGGAGGAGTATTAATAGGATCATTTGTGGAATATTTAGTGTGCTATTCTTAATAAATATACTAGTAATCATCCACCACTAATAAAATACTCTAAAATTCGTCCTTAAAAGTCCAGGAGCAGTTGGAGAGTCAAGAAGTCATTATTTGGAGGTCAAAACATCAAGAAATCAACACCAATCCTTGGGGTATCATTACTTTATCATTTGTAATCTATTTCCAATCATTGTAAGACTTTCAATTATGGTTTCTAATGTTCAAAGTGCTGAGATTATGTTCATGTTTGCTATGAGTGGCTAGTGCCTTTGTGCACTTGCTTAGATGATGTGCATTACCAATTGATATGCGTATGATTTTGATGACATATTTTAATTCAATTTCAAGTCGATTCTAAGATCCAATCGTGATTAAGTTTTGTATTGACATTTGTTGAATCAAGTTTAACTAGTTACTAATAATTTTAAGGGTCGAAAGAACTATTGTTATTCAACTAGTTATAATCATTTGTCTATAAATGATTGTTTTTACCCATTATTCTTGATTAAACAAAGAAAGTTAATTGTGGTTGTAATGAGAATGCTTTTGTCTATCAAAAATAGGATTGATGGTAAACCATTTCAAGGGTCGAAAGATTAATAGTTTACTCTCATTGTGACATTTTGTCTATGATCGGTTACCTTTTGTATTGACCATTTCCTAAGCTATTTGATTAAGCAAAAGATGATTTTTGTGTTTAAGGTACACCAACTTATGAACCTTGAATTGATCTTGAATTGAGTGGTTAAACGTAATGCTTGTTTTTATGAACTAAAATCTTGACGAAGGTTTAATTTGTAGAAACAATAGATTAGTTCACCAAACTAATTATCATAACCAACATGTTGTCCAAAGTTATCACAATCATGCTTATCAATGAGTAGTATGCTAGTCTAAGAAAGTGTAGTTTTTAATCATTTGAATTATTCTATTTTTCATTACTTGTTAAGGAATTTACTTCTAGTAGCTTACAATTCGATTCACTACACAAATCCCTGCGAACGATCCCGACTTACCATCATAATCTTGCTATAATGGACGAGTTCACTTGCTCGTATGTGTTGTTTCTAGATTCGGTAATTCGACCTTTATAAATTTAAAACTTGTACTCACACACGACACATCACAAGCACTTCTTTTAGACGAAAAATACGATAAAAAATTTAAAATTTTTGGTCAAAACGGGGGTGCTAGGGGACTAGTAGGTACAAAATGTGAAAAATTTTAAAATTTGGTCAAATGAGAATTCCCCCCCACACTTAGAATTAAATATTGCCCTCAATATTCAAAGTACCGGCTATTATGCCGACACTATAGAACGTAAAAGGGTAAGACTACTAGCTAAGTGTGGAAACGAAATCTTTTTCACAAAAAATGATTAAATAAGATATCCCTGGATGTCAGTAGAAAAGATCGGATATTGGGCGGCTGGATTGAAAACAGGCGCATCAATCATCATGATCTACGGGAATCCTGAAAACAAAGGCAAACATACATATACAAAGAAACAAGTAGAGGAATTCCCCCACACTTAGTGTTAGAAAATAGATAGAAGATAGAATGATAAGCATGGGTTGCCACCCAAGAAGCGCTTGTTTTTGATCGAGTCGTATAGCTTGACTCGCCCCGAATTTAATTGTTCTTGGGGGAGCATGTGGAAGAGAAGATCTCCATCGGACTTTCATTCAATATGTTTGAAGAAACATTGAAGTGCTTGAAAGTTCCACTCTGATGAGATACACCCGGCTCAAAAGAATGATAAATGGAGATGCCGGGGTCAAAAATGGTGTCTTCACTCCCTAACGAGTGAAGGAAAGGACAATCTACCTTATAGGTGAAGAAAGGTAGAAAAACTCGAACGACATATGTGAAGTCAATATAAGGGCGATCCTCAAAAGGGAATGTCACATATGTCGGAGAAATAATATCCTTATGAATCTCGGGATTTATAATTGAGGTCATATTAGCAAAAACAATAGAGTCTTTGACCTCATCGTTCTCTAATACTTCGAAAAAAAGAGGATTTACGTTGCTAGAAAAGCAATCGTCATCAAATTCAAAAAGAGTGTTAGAGAAAATCCCGGAAGTCACCTCAGAGATGTCAAGAGATTCTCCAAAAATTTGAGAATCACATTCTCTGTCGAATATTTCCTCAGACTCACTTGGGGTTGGGACAAGGTTCTCAGCACTAGACTTTATGAATTCGTCCGATTCCTTTTCAGGAATAGTGCTAAGATGCTCATCCCCCATAATGAGAGTCCTTGGAGTCCATAGTTGAAAGATGTTTGTGATTGCAATAGATTGAGGGAGTTGAGAAATGATATCATTCAAAGGAATCGTACTCTCCTCGTCTTCTTCCTCATCATCGTCATCAAGAAGAGCAGCCTTGAGAAACATGGAGCGCCTTTGTGCTGCTCGTTCTTCGGCTAGTAATTCTATTATAGATTTTTCATGACGATCTTCTTGGGTATGATTAATAGCCAGATCATTAGATGTATTCCTCAAATCTTGTAATTGTTGGAGTAAATCTTTGATAACCAAATCCAAAGGATTATTCCTTGCATTATGAATGTCTTGGAATAATTCTTGATGAGATGGTGGAGGCTGAGTTTGAATCGTTTGATACTGTGGAGGTTGGTCATGATAAGAATAGTCATAATTGTTACAAGGGTCATGCTCATAGACAAGCGGGTTCCTTTTTTGACAATCAGAGCTATAGTGAGGACCTCCACAGTACTCACAACAATATAATTGTTGTGATTGATTCGGTGAATTGTATGGATAATGGTCATAACCGAAGTTTTGATTACATGGAACTTGCTCATAGACAAACATGTTCCCTGTTTGACAATCAAAACCCGGGTGAGGACTACCTCCACAAGACTCACAAGAGTATGTCTCCATCTGGTGTTGTGGGGGCTGGTTGAAAAAGTCGGTTGTTTCATGGTAGGAATAAGGATTTTGGTCATAGACAAACCCGTTTCCCAATTCCACCATGCTACAACCGGGACAATTCCCGCCATTTGGAGGACCCCCACACCATTCACAAGAATAATGGTAAGATGAAGACATAAAGAAGAAGAATTAAACTGATAGAGGGATAAGGAGATAAGAATTAAACGAATAAGAGGATTAAGAAGATTATTTTTGGATTTTTAAATTTAGAAACATTGAAAATCACAAAAGAAAAAGGAAAAATAATTTGGAGAAGAAAATCTTTTTGGGTTTTTTAAAAAGTTTTTTTAATTTTTTTGGATTTTTGATAAAAACTATTCACAAGAAAAACACGTAACTTCACGAGGAAGGATCTTCAAGTCACTAATCGTCAAACCGCAATGATATTGTTGCAACACACCTCCCCGGCAACGGCGCCAAAATTTGATTGGTTTGCCAAGTAGTCACAAGTCAAACCTTTCACGAAGAAAAGTCAACGAGCAACACTTAACGCAACGCAAATCGATTATAATAAACCGGATAAGTGTATACCAGGGTCGTAGTCCCATCGAGGTGTGAAATTGAGGATATCGTTTGAGGTTTGGTATTAAAATGCTTGAAAATAAGTAGGGTCACTTGTAACACCCCCAATTTCGTGATACGCAGAGGATTTCAAATTGGGTGTTACTTCATGGCACAACAGTTGAATAGTAGAAAACGATCACCAATTTAGTCATTTTAAAAGATTTATCTTTCGAATATCAGAGTTTACAAAATGAGGTCCCAGTGGTTTCAAAGTTTATTAAATAGGTTTTCGAATGATAATAAAATTTATAGCCTTCATAGTATCCGTGCTCCTCCGTGCCATCCCTGCTCGTTATGGACCTGAGATAAATACATGCTAAAAGCGTCAACACAAAGGTTGGTGAGTTCATAGAGTTTATAAGTAGAATGGATGATTTCCAAAATTAAAGAGTTTGTGAGTCCATAGTAGTTGTAAATAAACAATTGATTATCGAGGTCAAAGAGTGAGTAATACCATAGTATTTATAGTTAAACCAGTTGATTGTCAAAAATGAAAGTGTGAGTAAATCCATAGAGTTTGCATAAAATCAGTTGGCCTTCAATAGTTCCAAGTTTAGATAGTAATTGTATTACATACAATTATTGATAAAATAATTAGTAGATTACGTTGTTATATACCCATAGTTCGTTTGTTAGCCCTAACCGGGTCAACACAAAATAGTTCGTTGCCAAGTAGTGATTTCCTGCTATGTAGTGAACACAAGTTCTAAGTTTAGGTAATATCTACAATGACTACAAACATTAATAAAATAATGGCAATACTGTATCATGACTACAATATCGTTCTATTGCTCTAAGCCTCATGACACTCAACGTTTAACTGGCATCAAGAATGATGTAAAATACTAGTGGCCCTCGGGATAGGTATTTGCCAATAACCTATATGTGGGTTTAAATAAAGTGCGTTTGGTGGCCCATCCTGGCAAGACCAAACGGGGATTGTCAGTCCTAAATAGATCTATTCACAATTATTTACGTTTACTCGCAAGTGATTAAGGTTCATGATATGAGGGACTTCGAACATGGCAATAAAGGTAAACTTAGGCAATAGTGAATCAGGTATAGCATACAGTTGAAAATCACTTGTGATAATGTTTATAGTAGGTACCTCTCCATGAGATATAAAAGCGTATAAAAGTGGATTCATAAGTTCATAGTAATCCGCAAAAGTTTATAGTGCCCTTGTAAGTAAAAGCAAATATTACGTTTCAATAACAAGTAGAGTGGTTTATCAACTGATTATAATGTTTAAGGTAAACTAGTAAAGTTTATATGAAATACAAGCATGTATTTCCCCCAAAAGTAATTCAAAATAGGTAAAAGAGTGGTCTATGGAACTCACAGTATCATGTATATAGATAAGAGTACTTGTAAAAGTATAAAGCATGTATCTCCCCCAAAGCATTTATAAAACAATTATAACGAGTAAAAGTGGGGCGATAACTCACAGTAGTATGTAAAAGTGCTTGTTAAAGTAAAAGCAAGTAGTTTAAGCATGTATCTCCCCCAAAGAGTTGATAAAACAGTTAAATGAGAAGGAGGGGCTATGAAACTCACGGTAATCCATGAAAGTTTCTAAAGTACTTGTATAAGTAAATGAATATAGTTTGAGCATGTATCTCCCCCAAAAGTAGTTCAAAACGTATAAAAATAGGGGCTATGAAACTCACCTTAGAGTGTCGAGGCGTAAGTAACGCAACGATGCCAAAGAATATGGCGGATCAGTGTAAAGAAGTATAGCGCAACGATGCGGAATCGGCAGAACCTAATGAATATAAAACTCATCTTAACGTATATGCCAAAGCGTAATGGTTTCTAATAGTTAACTATTCCCATTCCCAAGTATTTCTTCAAATCTTGTTTCCAAAATATTCTCGTTATATCCGTTTCATAGTGTTTGGTATCGTTATACGTGTAGAGGTTTGAATGTCAAGACTCGGTAACAAACACCAAGGTATAAAACATATTACACAGGTATGTGAGGAAATAAACACGTAAGAGTCAAGAAGCATATAAGAGCTAAAGTGAGTTGACTGTTAATTTCTAGTCAATTTAACCAAAGTTGTTCCGGTTAGTTAATTTTACCGAATGGGTTTAGTTTTCAAGTTTTATATGTCATCGAGTTTTAATATCGAGTTAACTATAACAAATTAATTCAAATTTGTTAAGTTGGTTACGATGATTAATAGTTCAAAATTCAAATTTCCGTTTCGATAGTTTTAGTCCCCTTCGAATATGATCTAGCTCCAAAATAATTGTTCCGAAACTTAAGTTAATCACAATCAATAATAATAAGTCATACTTATTTCTCGGCCGTCTAATCCTATCGGCACA
Source organism: Artemisia tridentata subsp. tridentata (assembly GCA_021014915.2). NCBI lineage: Eukaryota > Viridiplantae > Streptophyta > Magnoliopsida > Asterales > Asteraceae > Artemisia > Artemisia tridentata. The sequence continues at coordinate 9,031,899 of CP139501.1, read as the reverse complement.
AGACCACTTTATCCGCAATAGATCCAAGTCCAAATTCAATATCAATATCTTACTTTGCCGAGACCCTAATGGTCTCGGCCCGTTCCCTTCCTTTCTCGGTTGTCCCAACGACAACAATAACAAATAACAACAACATTTCAATAACACCCGGCCGAGACCTTAGTGGTCTCGGCGTGGCTACCTTGGCAGCCCCGTATCCACGGCCAACACAACAAACAACAATAACAAGAATATTATTGCCGAGACTTAAGAGTCTCGGCTTTCCTTTCCCCGTCGAAAACACAAACCAAACGGACCCTTTTCGGCCTCCAATCTCAACAACAACCACAACACTTCGCCTCAAAACCAAAACCAACCTCAAAAGACTAATCCTAACCCTCGGCTCAAAACCATTCGGCACCAAAACCATTCCAAATCCGAATCAAAACATAAATAACAACAACAACAAGAATATCAAGTATACCGTGAGCTTCCACTCGACACACAAACCCACTAACGATACCATTTTCGTTATCTAATCATTTTTATTTAGCAAAAATCATTAAAACCCGTTTGTTATTTACCCGAAATATCGTAAATGATTGATTAAGTCAATGGCGTGGTGTTTGTGCTACTTTCTTCCGATTATGGTTGATGGACAAGAGTAAGGTGGTGTTGTTCGTGGTGGCCGTACGCTATTTCGATTATGGTTGTGGCTGGAGTGGTGTGTTGGTTTGGGCGAAAGGTATAACGAGGTGATGGGGTCTTCTTATGGTGTGAGTAGGTGGAAGAAGGTGGCGGTGGTGATGGTGGTGTTTTTGTGGAGGAGGTGTGTGTATTTTAGAGAGGGTGTAGAGAGAGGGAGAGGAGGAAGAGAAAGTATATCTCTCTTTCTTGTTTTTGAGTGTGTATGAAATGCCGAGAGTATGAGGTCTTTTAAGGCTTTGATATTGAGTGACCAAGTGTGCAAAATAATTAGTCATCATGTTAGAGTGTCTGAGTAGTGAAACCTTCCCTTGAAATGTGTAAAAAGGGAAATGATGGTTGCTTGTGGAGGTTTTTGGCCGCCGGTAACCTCCAAACATAAGAGGACAATTCAAGGGTTAGGGGAGTTATATCAATAATGAGGGAGAGAGATGATAAGATAGATCTTATCTATCTGTTTTAATATGCAAAGGGTAAGAGGTTGCGTACAAGTTATAAACTAATAGCAATGAGTGTTATTATTATTGAGGGTATTATGGATACCCCGAGTCCCGTTGAGCTCAAGTGTAAACGCGGTATCCCGGTTTGGTAAATGCGAAAGATATATTTTTGGAAGGTGAATTTATATGTGAGATTGCATGTACGCATGAGGTTTTGCTTGGGTCCTTTTTATAACACATTTTGCACTTGAGTGCATGTCATATTTGAAATGATGGTTACTTGGAGTGTTGAGTTAAAGAGTGCAGTAAGTTGAGTGTGATAAAGGGAGTGTAAGAAGTAACATGGTCTTTTGGTTTTGTTGTTTTTCTTGGAGTTGATTACAAAGAAGGAAACAAAACAAAGAAATATAACAAGGCCGGTTTGATTTTCATGTTTCAAAAGGGAACCATGTGGCTTGAGGTGGAGTATGTAAGTGAGCTTGGAGTAGGAAAAGTCAAGAGCATGGGGTCTTGAGTGTGTAAGTGAGTTTAATGATGATGGTTCATGATTGCTTTTGGCCGGCGCTCTCAACCAAAAGAAAGAAGACAAAATGAGTTTAAGGGTTGATTTATTTGGCTCGTTGGTGTCTTCCATGGGTCAAGCTAACATGGTAACGTGACTAAAGATCAATGAGACTCGTTTGGAGGTGTTGGGAGGTCGAACGAATAAATTCACTAGACAAAATATATTTTTGAGTCGAGTTGAGATAACTGAAGGTCGAGCTAAGCTTGGATGTTTTTATTACCGTTATACGTTCGTATAAGGTTTAGTATTTCGTGAATCTCGATTCTATGTTGAATGATGAATCGATCTATATAAAGTTTGTATGATGTTGTGAAAAGGATTTCAAATATATTGATCCAAAGTAAGGGTACTATAGTCGATTTCTAAATAATTTTAAAAGAGATTGGGCCGAATTGGAATGTCGGGGTACGTGTATGAGTTTGATACAAAGAATGTGAATTGCGATACAACATCCCATTTAGTAATAATGTTGAATGAAAGAAAAAATTTAGTCCGTAAAAACGGTTAAGTAAACAGTGACGATGGATTAGTCTTCGTTTACCATTTAAAAACGAAAGGGAAATTTACGGGATGTTACAGTACCTACCCGTTAAACAGAATTCCTCCCGGAATTCCAGTCTAAGATAGTTGTCAGGGTTGTTTTGCTACTGAAATTACTCAGTAATAGTAAGTGGAAGTCAATGGAATGAAGATTCCAGCATGATAAGTTGTTATGAAGTCGTATGCTGTGCAACCCTCTATACGAGGTGTTGGAAAGAGTGTACGCATAAACAAAGGATTTCAAGCGTTGGAGCCATATAAATTTCGAAAGAGATGAATTTATTGTGGTATATGCGGAAATCACTATTCCCATAGTCAACATGACTTGAGAAAAATTTCATTTTTGAATGAAGATTGTTATTCTACCGTGTTTTGAAAATAAACATGGTTCATAATTTTTGAAAATCAAAAATCTGTGGGGGTAACCTACCCGTTAAACAAGGAGTTTGTAAGTAATAGATTTTTAACAATGAGGATTTCGGATGATAACATGATGAATGTAGAGAAAGTTGTTGAAGTTAAGGTTTTTTTTTTTTAACCGTTATGAACAGTAACCACCAATAATTGTGAACAGTAGCCGAACGGCTACTTCTATTTCATATTCCATCTTCTTCATTCAATACTCATTTTTCCATACAAAACTTAACTTTTCAGCTACATTCTTCTCCTTAATTTTTCCAATATGCCGCATCCTATTACCATGCTTGCGATCGGGTATGTGGTTGTCACTGCCATCTACTTGGCATATGTTCCAAACGAGAATCGTGCACTTTTGACCGGGATTTTAGTGTTTCTTGTACCGCTCGTGGTTCTAGCGATTGTCATCGATAGTTTTTGGAAGTAGTAGGTAGTATTGTGGTAGGAAATAAATCTTTGTTATGTTTCCATGTAACCTCTTACGAATGTGGAATAAAACTTGTTTGCTTTATATATAAAATCGTGTCTTACGTTAATAATTTGTTTGTATCTATCGTTCAAAATATCCAAGTTGTTAGATAGGTATGGAAGCTGGGAGGGGAAATCAATATGCCATCAGATGAAATGTGTTGTAGTTCAAAATCATTTTGTTCCTTGGGGTTGTTAACTGTTGCTGGGGACAAAAGAGAAACACCAAGGTTGGTTTGTTTTGGTTGTAGTCGAGTCCACAAAGGGTCCAACAACATGAAACATGACCAAATAACTAGATGGGGGTTCGTTTGAGTTTGCTGAGGTTGTTTGGAGCTCGAATGGAACAAAGTACTTAGGCAATATATGATTTTTGGCCTAGTTGAGGCAATTTGTGAACATGACAGTCGGGCTGAGCTTTGATGATAGCTTGGCCATCTCATGATCGAGTAATTGGAAAAGACTTGTTACACATGATTCTTTGGTAAGTGCTTAATTGAAACGTGTAAAAATATTAATAGATTTGTTAAGAGAATTTCACAGAAAATGACCCAAAGTAAACGGGCATGAGCCGGTTAGATTTGAAATAAAGCTTAAGTTTTTGGGCTTAAATAGTGTTGGGCTCGAGTGTTTTTTTTTTCATCAAGGCCCAATGATAAACAAGGGTGCGTTGGGTTGCTGTGAGCAATGGGTCGAGAACCAATGTTTCAAGGGTGTGTTTGGTTTGGCTTTCGTGAGTCCGAAATGTTTAGCCACACGCGTTTTATTATTTCACGATACATAAAGTTATAGATGGTACTTGGCTTATATTGTTTGCGATTGTTAGACTATCAAGGTTTGTACAAATGAGGGTGACATTAAGAATGTGGGAACACGTTACGACATTTAGATTAGTAACAATGTTTTGGAAATAAATGCGCCCATTGTTTCATTTACAGTGTTTGGAATGTAATTGAGATTACTGTAGGATTTACAGTGCCTGAGGTTGAAATATAGGGACCACTGTATCACTTACAGTGTCCAAGAAAAGCAGAGGCCACTGTATTTACTCACAGTGTCTGCTAAGGGAATAGAGACCACTAGAGTTTTGTGATAAATTCAAAGTGGTAAGACATAAGGTTACGAAATAATTTTGAGACCATTGTAATCACATACAATGTCTGGGAGTTTAGAGGGAGCATCGTGAAATTCACAACGTTAAGAGGAATAAGTAGGACCATTGTGTAGTTCATAATGTCTTAATAGTGGATGGAACCATTGTAATCTCATGTGAAATTTACTATTTCCACAGTTAACACAACTTGGAAAAATTTCTTTTGGAATGACTATTGTTATTCTTTTATGGTTTGAAATTACACATGGTTTCCAATTACAAGGATCTGTGCGGGTAACCTACCCGTTAAACAAAAGAGTTTTGTTGATAACAGATTCTTACATAGAGATATTCGGATGAGGATTCGGTGTATGTAGAGAAAGTTGTTGAATCCCAGCTTTAGGGGATGAGAAATCTTGTTTGTCCTTGTGTGAGGAATAGTTAACGCAAGTGGCTAGAATAGTAGCCTACCGGCTATTCCTCCTATAAATACCCTGATTTCACTCCTCATCACTCACATTTCCTTCATCCAAAATTTCAAAATGTCTTACACCTACACCATTCTTGTAATTATGCACGCTGCTGCAGCCATTTTCTTGTCTTACGTCCCAAAAGAAGATCTGGAGTCCTTGGCCGAGGTCATAGCACTTCTCATAGCACTCGTGGTTTTGGTCGTCAGCGCGGATGAAGTATGGGGGTAAGAGATAGTATTACGATAGGAGTGTTGCTTTGAATCCGTATACTAACACCATGTATTAATGTTTTATTGTGTTAATAACTTGTGTATTTTCGTCGTACAGGATATTCGAGGTGTTGCACCCAGTCGTGGTTATTGCTCTTGCTGGTGTAGTGGTGTTTTTCATTGGTATAGTGGGTCAACCGATTGGTGATGTTATGCATTTCTTAGTGATATTTGTAATGTTAGCATTACTGTTAGGAACACGTTTTATATATATTATTCAAGTCTTGTTCATTTCTTCGAAATTGGTTGTAATTATAAGGTCTCTATGTTTGTAATATGATCCGGCCCATTAGGAGTCCATGGGCCGGTCAAATAGTCATAACTTTATCTCATTTCACCCCATGTGCTTGCCCTAGATTTTACACTATAAATAGAAGGCATGGGGTGCCTAGTTTAATGTTGGTTTTTCATGTATTGTTGCGCAAGCCTTGTTACTTAATCATTCGAATAGTGAAAGCCTTCCATTCTCTCTTATTCTCATCTTATTCTCTTTAGCTTATTGCTTATTTACTTATCTCCTTTAGCGTAGCTTATTAGAGTAATAGTAGTACGAGTTTTACTTTAGATTACGTGTGTGTGTTTGAGATATTAGTGACCTACAAGTGGTATCATTCGCCAAAGGTAGTTAAGTTTAGTGTTTTAGAGTAGATCTAATCGTTATTTCATTTGGTTTACCTAGTTTACGTAAGTTTTTTTTTTTTTTTTTTTTTGTGGTTCGTTGCTTTAAAAAGTGTGAAAAACGCAAGGTTGCAAATCGTTGCTTACTCCTTTTCATCAAATCTTCGTGTTTTAAGGATAAAGTTGTAAACTTTGGTGCAAATTCGGTGTGTTAATCGCTAATATTCATTAGTTTTACGATTTTCATCATCCTACAACGTTTTGGTTTGAAATTCGAAGGAAAAGGGTTTCTCGCAATTGGTCTGCAAAATACAAGGGTTTCTCGCATTTGGTAAAAAGGGTTTCTCGGAATTGCTGGTTTAAGGGTTTCTCGCAATTGGACTGAACAAGGGTTTCTCGCAATTCATCAGCTTCTTCAGATTTGGTACTCGGTGTTTCCTTACTTGTATAAGTTTATGAAACTACCTCGACTTGGAATTATTCTCATCTTTTGTATAAAAGTTTGAGAACGTGATCGAAATTGTAATTTTGAAAATCTTTCGAAATTGCTTGATCTTTCGCAATTCAGAGTTATCTCTCGCAATTGCTAAGTTCTCTCGCAATTAAGATTGTTTCTCGCAATTACAATTCTCTTTCGCATTTGGTGAATCTTTCAGAATTACTCAGATCTTTCGCAATTGGACAACCTCTTTCGCAATTCAGAATATCTCGCAATTCAAACAGTGTTTCTCGCAATTGGACTAAGAACCTTAAGTAAACTTAAAAATCAAGCATCATAACTCTTAAAACACATCTTAATTATCTAAAGATCCAACAAAAAATGTCTCAACCACCTCACTTCAATTACTACTATCAGCTACAGCAATATCCTCAACAACAACAATTTCATCCTCAGTATCAACAACAACAAGCATTCGTGCAACAGCATCAATTTCTCTCTCCACCACAAGTATCCCCACAACAAATCATGCAACAGAATCAAATGCTGAACAATCCATCCTACTCCAGAGAACCACATTGGTTTAACAAAATGTGTGAGGCAATCAGCAGTCAGCAATCCCGACACGAAGTTGGAAATCAGGATACTCCACCTATGCTGACACCTGGTAACTATGTGCAGTGGGCTAGTAGATTTCTCAGATTCATTGAACTCCGTAAACCCCATGGGAAATATCTTAAGCAAGCTATTAAAGAATGACCCTTTCCACTTCCAGTAAATGTTGTTCCAGGATCTACAGAAAGAGAAGAAACATCAACTCCCATTGCTATCGCTAACTACACAACTGAACAAACACTGCAACAAGAGGCAAATCAGTTGGCAATGTCTTACATACTTCAGGGGATTCCTAATCCTATTTACCGAAGTATTGATGCTCAAAAGACTGCCAAAGACATGTGGGAACATGTGCATCTTCTAATGGAAGGGACTGATTTAAATCAAGAAGACCTTGAGTCAAAGCTTTACATGGAATACAACAATTTCATCATGGAACCAGGGGAGACAATTGAATCATACTACCACCGTTTCACAAATGTTGTAAATGACCTTGATCGTCATGACATCAAGTTACCTAAGATTGCTATCAATTCAAAATTTCTGGGTTGCCTTGGACCAGAATGGCAGAAATATGCAACATTTGTCAAGCAAACTAAGAAGATTGGTGAAGTCAAGTATGGACTAATGTATGACTTTCTGAAACAACATCAATCTGAGGTAGATAAGGAAGTTGCAGCACGAGGCGGTTTGATACCAGCACCAACACCTAACTCACTTGCTCTCGTTGCTCAATCCAACTTTCCACTACCAAACCAGTAATTTGGTCAATCATCTTTCCAAACTAGTTTTCAACCACAACCTTCTAACCAAATCATCCCATATGAAGCACCATCACAATTCTCTGAAAACCAAATGGTTCCATATAACAACTCATATTCCATGTTGTACTCAAACGCTGATTATGATGAAGAAGAGGATGCCTTCAACTCTCTTAATGAAGCATTTGGATTAATTGCTAAGGCATTTGGCAAGTTCACAAAATCCAACAATCGTCTTCGTTCATCTTCCAATACAAGGAATCAAGCTGTTATTAACGATGGCAGAGTGGAAATTCAAAATCGGTCTTCAGGCAGATATGGTTCAGGAAACAGTGGAAACTATGGGTCTCAGAGGTTTCAGTCAGGAGGGAACAGGTTTAATTCTGCAAAGGGTAACAGGAACAGTGTGGGAACTACATAGAGCAGAAATCAGATGGCTGGGAATGCACAGAAAGGCATTGCAAATACTTCAATCACATGCTACAACTGTGGTGGGAATGGTCACATGGCAAATGCATGTCCAAAGCCTCGTACTATGGGTAGTGCATATCACAAGGAAGCTCTTCTAATGGATCTCAAAGATGAAAAAGCAGCAGGAATGATAACTCAGAATAAACAAAGCTTCATGGCCAATGCTGCATCTGATGATGAGATGGAAGATCTTGAAGCAAATGCTGCAGTAATGCTCATGGCAAACATGCAAGAGATGAACATGTCCAAGACAGGCCCGGTCTATGACACCGATGGTCTATCTCAGGTACCTGATCCACAATGTCTTATACATGAAATTGCTTCACCATCTGCATCTTCATCTACAAATGATAATTCTGTTCAACTTGATTCATCATTCTCATCTCCATCAGATGATCCAATAAACACTGTTGTATCATTTGATGATGATAAAACTGTCGTTTCATTTGATGATCCTATTGAAGATGAAAATTTGGATCATCTTGAAGAAAATGATCCTTTGACTGATCAAGATTTAGAGTTTCAGGCCTTGTTAATGACCACCCAATCACAAATTGAAAAATGCAATGAAATCAATCAGAATCTGAAAGAAAAAATTGCATTGTTAACGAAGGACAATGAGTGCTATAAACTACAACTTTCAGGATATCAAAAACAAGAAAAACGTGAAAAAGGTTTTGAGATTGCTTTCCAAAAAGAGTACGTCAAAGTTCAAAATTTAGAAAGTCAAGTTCGTGAGCTAACCGTTTCTAAGGCTGAGCTTCTCTCTCAACAAGAAAAGGATCAATTTGAATTCAAAAAACAAATTAATTATTTAAACTCTGAGCTGTTAAAAACTCAATCTGAGCTTTCAACATCTCAAAATAATCTTCTTGAAGAAAAAGCAAGCCTCAAGTAAACGCGTCAACTCATATCTTGAAGAAATTGTCGTTTTGGAATCCAAACTTAAAGAGTTTCAAACTATTGTATACAAAAATGGTGAATCAATAACTCAAATTCAAAGGCTATCGGTAAAACCAGTTCTGAAAGGATTTGGATTTTCTATTGATAGTGACCAACCACGTTTTCTTTCAAAAGCACTCAACAAAAATCCCAAGTTATACAATGCAGAATTATTACTTAATGATACCTTTCAAAGAGTTGTTGTGCTTGGTAATGATGAAGAAGTTGAAATTCTTGAACGTCAAAAAGAACTTGAGAGTCGACCAAAAAATGACAAAGATTTTTCCAGAGTTCATCATGATTATAATGCAAGACGTCAAATCAAATTTGTCACCTCAAAGGACGAAACAGAACAAACGTTTGTTAACACAAACATACATGCTTCTCCTACAATACTTCCTGTTTCCCAAACTGTTGCACAAATCAAGGATTCTTTGACTAAGGATGATGTTGATCCAAAATTACCAGAAAGTAAATTATTTTGATATTTCTATATAATTATGGAAGACATATTTTTCTTGGAAAATGAAATTGAGTTTAATTCTCAAATCGAAGTCTCTACTTTTCTTTCCCCAGTCGCGAAAGAAAAGCGAGATATTCTTCAAAAGAAAATTCTTCCTCATGTCAAACATCTAAAGAAATATGCAACACAATGGGAACAAGAATTATTCACGGAAGTTGCATCTATGAAAGGCATTTTCAAAGAACAGGACGACAAACTTCAAAAGCAAAAACATCAAAAGAAAACTTTGAAAAACAAAAATGATCGACTCTTAGAAAAAGTTCTGTGTTATGACGTTGTTTCTGTGATTATGAATTCGCTTTATGTGTCATGCAATGAATTACTTGTGAATGATCATGCGGTAAATGTTGAGATGTTGCAAATGGAGATAGAAAATTTGGTTAAAGAGAATGAGGATCTTCGAAAAATCAACAATGATGTGGAAAACAAAGTTTTTAATCTTCAAAAAAGGCTTGATTGATGTCAAAATCAAAGTGCTGAATTTGATCTAAAATTTCAAAATCTCATAGGATCTTTATCATTTCAAAACAGTCATGTTTCTGAAAATAATAAGGAAACAAAAGCTTTCTTAAGACTAAAACTGTTTGAAAATGAAAAGGAACTGGATGAAATTCTTCAAAACAGAAATGACACAGTCCGCCTCAACAGAAAATTAGATTCACAAAATCAAGAATTCCAACACATCATTGTTGATCTGAAGAAGAAAATCAGATTTTTAGACAAAGGCAAAGCAAACATTCATAAGATTGCCCCAGGGATGTATGTAGTAGACAAAGCAATTACCCAAGCATCAGACTCAACCACTAATACAAACACTTCTACTTCCACAGGACTAGATACTATCTCTAAGGCTAGCAGTTCCAAGACTCCCAAGAAACAACAGAAGCTGTAGGGTATTCACAATACATGAATCACTAGTTTGAGGTTAGTTTGGATCGAACTATGTAAGAATTCTAGAGAGAAGTGGGAGCCTTTAGAGAGAGAAAGTAACTAGTGTAATATTAGCTTCAAAAGGTCCAACCCTTCCCTTGTGTGGGAAGGGATATATATACTACTACATATTATGTCCCTAGTGGACTGTGGAGCGAGCTGACAGTGGGGAAAGCCCCGACCCACTCCACAAATATAGATACGACTAATACTAATACTAATAATACTAAGCTAATATAGATAAGCCTACGAGCTATAGAAATGCTAATTAGATGCTCGGGGTGACCGAGCCTTCATCTGAATATTTATATTCCTAACAATCTCCCCCTAAGGGAGGTCACCCCGGAAATAATAATTCGAATTCTAGCATTCTTTCTTCTGAACTTGTCTTTATAGCTCGTAGTCTTTGATTCTTCACACTCTAGTATCTTTGTGCATTCAGCAGTGATGATTTGATGACTGATCGATTGTCTTGGATGATCTTTGAGTATTCTTCGACTTTATCATCCAACATTTGTATTTAAGTCATCTTTCAGCAGTATGTTTCCTTGTGATGTGATAATCTTCGCGCCGACATGCTCACACTGGTTGGTGTCATGATCTTCAGCATCAGAGTTAGCAGAAGCCGTGTTGAAGGTCTTTAGGTTGATCATGACTTTGTTGAATAACAATGATTATGTAGTGTGAACATGTGGTGATGGATTGGCATCTTTTCTGCAACCAGCTACAACAGCATCCAGCTACAGCATTCCACAGCAACATCCGCCAGAAATTCCTGCATACGACAGTTAGCAATAATTCGACCGGTACTTACAAGTTTGGACTTCGAGATCGTCAACAGCATAGTGTGAAGACTCTCTCTAATCCTTACCAAGACCGTTCCTAATCGAAAACCCACAGAGGGCTTTTTAAGATTTTACCGTAGTAAATCAACGATTAGGTGAGTCGCTGGAGATCACTCCACGACTGTAGACCGGTTGAAACCGCCGCGACCACAAAGCGTAATCCACGAGGAATTACCTAAGTGACCTGCTTTCAGGGCTGCTTGATGTTGACCCTGGCAGGAATTTCCATTCAATCATTGAGAATTACATAAGTAAATTCTCTCATAAATGTTCTGGCAGATTGCTAAGATCTGCGTAGGACTCTTAAGATTACAACTGGTGTCCTTAATGTTGAACACCCAGTGTAGAAATAATTTGTGTCCCTATGAGATCTTATTATGCATCTCGTGGCTCTAGACTCAATTGTGCGTTTTGATTTGGTGATCGGAGGCTGGAGAGGACTGCCACCTTTTCAATATCATCTAACTCGGAGTGAGAGAGATGATAGAAATGTATTGATCTCCGTGACAAGTGAAACAAGAGTCCTTTGAGGGACCTTGAGTGGCTAGGGAGGGTTGTGCAGCGTATCACTGGGTCCATGATACTTTGTCTTCAATGCCAGCAACCAACTAAGTGGTTCTGACAGCATATGTATTGACCCGGTTTCTGCCTAAGTTGTAAGGAGGGCTATTTCTTTTCACCCTTTCTCTTTACAATTCTTTTTCATTCTTCAACCCCTTCAGTGCTTACCGAGACTTCATTACTAGTACCTTGTTGGGTTTGTTCCAGTACTAGCTCCATCTCAGTCGGCACTTTTCCCTTATCCACTATTCTCCTTTTTAATCATACCTAAGGACTTCTACACTAACTAGTGGATTGTCCCTGGGTAGATCCCTCCGGCTCTGGCGGGATCGTGGGAACTTGAGCCTAACCTAACCATCCTTATAACTCCATGCATTAATGAAAGTGGTCGGTCTTTGGTATTCATCCACGATTGCCAAACCAAATCTTTGAAAAATCTCTCAAAGTGTTCATGATTCTGAAACACAATTTTTTGCAAACACTTGAGAGTTTTATATTTTTCAAATGCTCCCCCTCAACATGTGCTCGGTTGATTGTTTTATAAATTTGCACATGTTAGGCAGAGCTCGCACTTTTTGAATTGATTGATTTTCCACGAACATGATCATCGCGAGACACGCTTACATCACTAGTAAACTAGCTTGAAATTATTACCCGTCCAGATCACATTCAAGGAAAGTCGCTCGAAATCGGTACATTCTACTCAGACACGTCCTTTGCGAGACACGCTTACATCACCAGATAAACTGGCTTGAAATTATTACCCGTCCAGGACATGTCCTTTCGACTACTAACTTTAGCTATCGTCAATTCATTGGTGAAGTCTGAGTCACGGCCACATGATATGCCACATTCTTTGTTTTGTTAAAACCATTTGCTCCCCCTCAAAATGTGCATTGATATAAGAAAGATTTTAGCACATGTGGAGAGGAGCTTGCGTTTATTACCAAAACATTTTGCTCCCCCTCAATATGTGCCTTGATATACAAGATGGTTTGGCACATACTGGAGAGCATACATTAACTTCCAAATCATCACATTTTATCAGATTCCATATTTTAAATCACATTCTCTCCCCCGATCATAAATTTCAAACCGTTTGAGATTTGTGATCCCAATTGATTTAAATATATTTAGAAAAATTTGGGAGAAAATGTGGTCAGGTTTAAATGTATTCTGATTTTGAAGCATACTATGCTCCCTTTGAAACAGCGAGAGAGTGTCACTGCTGATGTTTGCACAAATGTGGCAAGGTGTCGGAAATTTGAACACATATGCTCCCCCTCAATTGATGATCCGTTTCCCATTAACATAGTTGTAGTCATTCAATTGAGCGACGGACATTTGTGAAAATTTATTTCAATTTACCACCTTGTGTAACATCAAGACTCTCTTGAAGAATCAATCAAGATAGAGAATCTTGATGAAAAGAAGACTTCTCTTCTTATATACGAAGTGATGCACTGACACGTACATCAAGTCGGGAGAACATGGATATAAAGTAATCCATGCCCAGGTGAACATCACCCGGTTGGAGAAACAGCTGTCTTTTTGGCGACATGCTTTCCCCATTGTATAGTGCGGGTTGCAGTATGAAGTAACTGCAAGCCATTAAGACATGTTTTAACTGATTAGTATAACTTCTGCTCGAGCTTCATTTAAGAATCCGTGCCATTGTTGAATGACATTTCTAGATACGTAAATGTTATCGATAAACAGAAGACATGCCTAGGTAGAACTATTTTTGGTATTTTCTGATTTTTTTTTTTTTCGATTTTTATGGTTTTTATAGATTTTATATTTTTGTATTTTTCTTTTTGATTTAAGATATATACAACTATGTACAAGGATATAAGAAGACAATCCTTTACTCCTCCTGTTCTTCCTGAAGACACCTGAGGGTTTCTGGAGTCATGCTTTTCATGCCAAGGCGTGGGAGAATAAACTGAAACCTTTCTCTTGGGAGGGCCTTGGTGAATATATCAGCTAACTGAAACTCTGTCCTCACGAAGTATAGTTCCACAATTCCTTTTTCCACCTGTTCCCTGATGAAGTGATGCCTGATGTCGATGTGTTTTGACCTGGAGTGCTGAACATTGTTACAACAGAGAGCAATGGCGCTTTTGTTGTCACAATATAGGGGAATTTTGTTGTATGAGAATCCATAGTCCGAAAGCTGTGATCGCATCCAAAGGATTTGTGCACAACATGCAGACATAGCAATGTACTCAGCTTCAGTAGATGATATGGAAGTACTCATCTGCTTCTTAGAAGACCAACTAACCAACTTTTCCCCTAAAAATTGAGCTCCTCCTGAAGTACTTCGACGAGTGTCTTGACATCCCGCATGATCAGCATCTGCGTATGCCGTTAACTCCATTGCAGTGTCCTTAGGATACCAGAGACCCATATGAACCGTGCCTTGAAGATATCGGAAGATCCTTTTTACTGCTTCAACATGCTTCTTGGTTGGTCTGGATTGATACCGAGCACACATGCACACAGCAAACAGAAGATCTGGTCTGCTAGCCGTGATGTACATCAAAGATCCAATCATGCTTCGATACTGTGTGATATCAACTGGAATCCCTGAAGGATCTTCATCCAGCTTCGTTCTATCAACCATGGGAGTGTCAACAGGTTCACTTGAATGGAATCCAAACTTTTTCAGGATCTCGTTGGCGTATTTGGATTGATTGATGAATATGCCTCCGGGACTTTGAGAAACTTGTAGTCCTAAGAAGAATGACATTTGTCCCATCATGGACATTTGGAACTTGGAATTCATCTCCTTTGAAAAACTATCACATTCACCAGGATCTGTTGAAGCAAAGATGATATCATCTACGTATATCTGAACTAGCAGTAGATGGTTTCTTGATTTCCTGGTGAATAGTGTAGGATCAACAACACCCTTGGAGAATTTGTTTGCTAGGAGGAACTTGGACAATGTATCGTACCATGCCCTTGGCGCCTGCTTTAGCCCATAAAGAGCCTTCTTCAAGCGGTAAACATGAGTAGGGTGTTCAGCATCCATGAATCCTTCAGGTTGACTCACATAAACTTCTTCCTTTAAGTCACCATTCAAGAATGCCGTTTTGACATCCATCTGGTAGACTATCATATTACGACTAGCCGCATTAGCTAGGAAGATTCTTATAGCTTCAATTCTAGCAACCGGAGCAAACGATTCTTCAAAATCAATGCCCTCTTCTTGTCTAAACCCTTTAGCAACTAGCCGTGCCTTGTTTTTTAAGACATCACCATACTCGTCAAGCTTCACTTTGAAGATCCACTTTAAAGCAATGATCATTGCACGCTCCGGAGGAGGCACTAATTCCCATACTTCAAGTCGATCAAATTCATGGATTTCATCCTGCATAGCCTGGAACCAGCAATCTTTAGTCATTGCTTCTTTGGCATCTTTTGGTTCGACTTTAGACAGTACGGAATTGAAGAAGCACCATAGTGCATCAGTGGCTAGTTGATTACGTGTGGATACTGGACGTGAGGGATTGCCTATGATGTTGTCGATTGGATGATCACTGGTCCATTTCTTGAGATGGTCGTGAGGTTGATGGTTATGAACAGAAGTAGCAGTGCTGTGTTCCTCAGGTAAGGATGTGTCTGATGGATGTTCAGGAGCAAATATGTTTTCAAAAGGAACCTCTTCAACGGGAGCAAAAGGATTAACTTCCAAAGAGTTATTATCTGAAGATTCTTGCATTACTGGAGAAGTTTGAGTGTTTGATGACGAAGGAGATTGACTGGCAGCAGGAGCATTGTGACTGACTGATACTGAAGCTGCAGGTCCTTCTGAATCTTGTGGGGCTTGAACCTCATCCATATGAATTACAGCTGATTCACTCGGGATGGTTCCATTTGTTGGCTCAAAGTATTCATCAATCATAGGATCGAATAACTTCTTCAACTCCTCACATGTAGGTGGCACATAAGAATCTTCAGGCGTGGAATTCTGTACAAGTCCTGAACTAATGGGTCCAGGAGACAAAAGGTGAAGATCGGGTCCAGAACTGATTTGTCCTGAAACAGGTAGCTCACTCAGCTCATCGAACGTAACATGAATGGTTTCCATGATTTTACGGGTTCTTTTATTGTAGATTCGATACCCTTTACTGTCTGGTGCGTATCCAACGAAAATACCTATATCTGCTTTAGCTCTTAACTTTCCCGAGTCTTGACTATCGTTAATTGGATAGCAGAGTGCACCAAACACACGCAGAAAGGAAAGATCTGGTTTCTTGTTATGAATTAACTCGAAGGGAGTCTTCTCATGAACCGGATGAATTAGGGATCGGTTTTGAGTGTAACATGCTGTCGCTATAGCTTCTGCCCAGAGAAACATCGGTGTCTTTGAAAATATAAGCATGGTCCTTGCAGCCTCCACCAGAGTACGGTTCCTTCGTTCAACCACCCCGTTCTGTTGAGGCGTGCGAGGGATACTTTTCTGATGCGTGATGCCAATACTTTCATAGAAATTACGGAGTTGTTGGTTAACAAACTCAGTACCATTATCTGTGCGGATGATTCTGACAGTTTTATCTAGCCTTACTTGCAGCTGTTTTATCAGTTTAATGATGACCTCTGGAGTTTCGTCCTTGGTTCTCAAAAACTTTACCCATGTGAACCGAGAATAATCATCTACTACCACCAGAACATACTTCTTTCCATTTATGGTTTGTATTCTCATTGGACCGCACAAATCCATGTGGAGGGTGTGAAGAACTTCCAAGTTGGTGTTGATGGTTTTAGGCTTGTGGGTTTGCTTCTTGCTTTTACCCAGTTGACATGCAGAGCAGAGATGATCTTTCTCATATTTCAGTCTGGGCATCCCTCTAACAAGATCTTTACGGGAAAGATTATTTATGGTGCCGAAGTTCAAGTGGTTCAAACGACGATGCCCACAACCATGATTTTGTTTTAGAGGCTTTAGAAAGCAAGCATATTGGAGAGGACTTCAACATTTCTTCAATTGAGATGGTGTATAGATTGGTGCCCCGACTGCCCTTGAGGAGATCTAGACCATCCAATTCTCTGACGAAACATGTATGCTTTCTGAAAGCCACTTCCAGATCTGAATCACAAAATTGACCCACAGAAAACAGATTGTGTCCTAGCCCTTCCACATAATATACCCTTGAGATTACACTATTCCCAAACACATAATCTCCATAACCCATAATAGCCCCAAAGTGGTCGTTCCCAAATCTAACTGTCCCGATAAACTTTTTCACGAAGTTCTTGAGCCGCGAGCGATCTCCAGTCATATGTTTTGAGCAGCCTGAGTCCAAATACCACAGGACGATTTGTACGACCTGCATTTGAAACCAGACAACAATGGATAACTGAAAAATGTGGATCCCCAAGTGCAATTGGGGTCCATTTGGTCAGCACACACATATTCAGGAACAACAGATTTCACAGATGCTACTATCTTTTCTATGGAGACAGAACTTGAGACAGGACAAGACCTAGATGGAGGGCATTGTGATTCTAAAGGCAAGATTCTACCAGTTGGTCTCCATTCCTTATTCATCACAATTTTATGTATATTCATTTTAGGCAATGGTCTCTGTTTTCCTAAATTGAATTTTCTTCCAGTAGGTCTCCATTCCTTAACTTTTACAATTTTATGCTTATTCATTTTAGGTAACGTGCACGGTTGTCCTAAATTGAATGTCCTTCCAGTGGGTCTCCATTGATAGCCTACGCTAGCAAATGTTTTTCCTGTTTCTTTCCAAACCTTTTTGCATGCTTTAGTTATCCTACCATTCTTAACATGGGATGATGCAGAAGACAACAGAAAAGACACAACACATTCATCATGATTAGCAGAAATTAAACAATTGTCGCAAGTTTTACAGATAGCATTAGAATTCGAATTAATTACAGTACTTTTGATACTAGAATCAACACGATTCATCCTATTCATTGTAAACTTATTGTTCCTAGGTTGGGCTTCTACATTCTTCAAGTG
Organism: Artemisia tridentata subsp. tridentata; assembly: GCA_021014915.2. Lineage (NCBI taxonomy): Eukaryota > Viridiplantae > Streptophyta > Magnoliopsida > Asterales > Asteraceae > Artemisia > Artemisia tridentata. The sequence goes on along the minus strand of CP139501.1, from coordinate 9,014,247 downwards.
ATCATTCTTAGCTGGCGCAGTCATATCCTTTCTTTCATTTCCTCTAGACCTTGACCCGCTAGCTTGGGTGTCACTTTTTACTCCTGTAGAAGCATCGAAGGTAACATTAGTATGTTTTTCTGCCACATGCCTTCCTGATAATGATGTGTTGTGTTCTGATGTTTTGGGTGGTAGGTCAAAGGCTACATGCTTGTTCACAACATTGGATGATGATGCAACAACTCTATCTCTATGGCCTCTAAACTTAGGAATTGAGCCTATGGCATATTCTAAGTTTTCCTGAATCCTTTTCGTGAGTTTGCATGCATAGACAACTGCTTGATCAAGTGGCTTATCATTCCTATCCTCTTCAACTACCTCACGAAGTGTGTCAAGGCCTTCTCTAAGATGATCTAGATATGTTTGATGGGCAAGGCTGTTATATCTAAGCTTAAGCGGAATGTCCCCAACATCAACATCATACTTTTTACTATTAGTAGCCTTTGGTGCATCACCATTACAAGTGGTGCATGGCATTTTACCTTTCACCCGAACCTTCAGATTCTCAATTTCATTTGTCAAAGAGGTTATTTGATCATTGTGATTGTTTCTTGTGACTTTAATAGAATCATATAACTCTTTGAAATGTTGTTTAACCTTTGAATTTTCTTCTCGATAACACTCATTTTCATAATGTAACTTATTTATGGTGTTTTGATATTGAAAATTCTGAGAATCTGAAGACGAAGGTTTATTGGTGCCATATGCTTCACACTTGTTGGATTTCAATTGGGCAATTTGGGCCCTCAGCAGTCGAATCGTGTTCGTGTGAGCTTGAATTGTCTCATCTCGTTTGCTTAATTCAAAATACGTATCAAATTCAGGAGCATCCAAGGATGTCTTGTCATTTGATATTTTCTGTTTTTCATTTAAGTGTTGATATTTCAATTGCAAATTGAGAAATTCGACTTCCAATTTTGAGAAACGTTTAACCATATTATCATGGTCATCTTTTTGAATTTTTTCAAGCAATTTTAAATTCTCCCCCTCAAGCTCAACAACACGATTCTGGGTGACATTTAACGCAATAGCATACTCATTAAATTGACAAGCAGACAATGCAGAATCAGTGACAGTGTAAAATACATCTTGTGCAATACATTTAGCAATCAAGTTGTCATTAGTGATGAGTATGTTTTTTCTTTCAATCTCACGACTCTTAAGTTCTATTGCATGTTCATTCACCTCATTTTCCATATCTTTAAACACTACTTTCATTTCATTTATTTCGGCTTTAAGGGCAGTTTGCAACCCTTCAAAGTGTTCTTTAAGTAGATTAAAGAATGGCATGACCTCAGTTAAGTAACACCTTTTTGCATGTTCAAAACACCTTTCCCCCTCAGTAATGCCAGTTGGTGTGATTCTCTTCTTACATGTTTTCTCAAAATCAGCAAATAATTGCCAAAGCACATATAAGCTAATAAAGGTTTTGCATTCAGTGGGAAGAGACAAAGGCACCAGATTCCTAGGTGTATTGGGAGGATACACCGTTATGGACGCAACTTTTCTAATGAGGGGGGTGTTGGCCTTAAGTTTATCTTCCTTAAGTTTTTCACTATCTTGTTTCCAAAATATCTGTTCAGGTGTTAACTTCTTTTGAGGAGCAAACACAGTCAAACGATTTTCCTCATAATAATCATGGGGTTTGATTATTATTCGTCGGGCTATGCACTCGGGATCCCTCATTTTCTCATTCATTTTTTCTTTCGTTTTCTCACTTAACTCATCCTCTTCATCAGTGTAGATATGCTCAGGTTGGTCATGAATAGGCTTAATCATCACATTACCATCATATAGGGCAGGTTGAAGTACTTGCATACCCCTAAGGATGGTCGACTTTGGTTCACCTATCATGATTTTACTATGCTTATCACTCAACTTTCTGTGCTTATGAATCATTTGAGCAGTTTGTATGGTTTGATTTTGTGTGTACAACTTATCTTCAAGCTTATTTTTTAACATCTTGAGTTTAGAGAAATCATTTAAAAGAGTTGTTTCTTTTTGTTTGAATTCTTGCTTAAGTGTTGTTACACACTTTTGTGCTTCCTGTTTTTGTTTGACAGACTCTTCTAGTTGACTTTTCAAAGAACTTAACTCTAACTTTAATGTTTCTTCTCGCACTCTAGACTCTTTAATAAGTGTACTCATTTGACCTTCTAATTTCTGCTCACGACCATTAAGCTCAAACTTAGCACGCTGTTCATACATAGCAACTTGTTCTTTATAGATGTTAAGTCTAGTGATCAAGTTATTATCAGGGACAGGCAATTGGTTCTCATGGTACACACATGCATTATTCACATTACTCGCATTGTCTAAGGCACGTACATTACTCATAGCACACACATCATTATTGACAAAGGATTCACCATTTGGTACATCAGGCGAGTTGTTGCTATTCAAATAGTGTTCATATGAGACAATATTGCTATTTTCCATATCAACATCACTTGAGTCAGAAACAACCGCCTGATGTACTTCTTCGGGAATCTGATGTCCCTCAACAATATTATATGTGTCATAAATTTTTAGTACCTCAGAAATCACGGATGCATTAGAAGAACCAGCTTGACGAGATGAGGCCAGGGAAGACAAGTTAGCCATGAAGATTGTTTGAGCAGTAGGTTCATCATCCACATCAGAGTCAAATGCATCACAGTCATCAGCCTTGAAGACGTTAGGATCATTAAGTGCCAGATCCTGAACAGGTTTCTCATCCACATCTTCATCAAAAGTATTTCCTCCATCTCCTGCCAAGAACAATAATTCTTCCTCATCCAATACAGCACCATTTTCTTGAGCTTGCATTAACAGCATCTTGTCTTTGAAGTAATCTGAGTTCTGAGGACGTTTAGGTTGATTGCAGTTTCTAGCAATGTGTCCAAGCCCCCCACAATTATAACACTTGATCTGTTTTCCTTGCCCCTGATTGGCATTTCCTGCTCTGTTCTGCACATAACCTCGACCCATATTTCTACCAGCTCTCCCTTGCACATTCTGGACCACAATTTTCCCGTCCTCCACCATTGCTAGATTGCGTGGGTTGGAAGAATTCCTTAACTGATTGTTGGTCTGAGGGAGTGATGCTTGAAACTGTTGAACCAGTAGAGATACTTGATTGGTGAGGTTGTCAATCATTTTGTCGGTCTGAGAGTAGCCTGAGTCAAGTTGTGAACTCATAGCAGGTACTTGTGAGTGAAGTTGGTGATAGCTTGGATAGGATGATGATTGGATTGTTGGTTGTACATTTGTCATAAAAGCCAGTGGGTCATTCGTAGTTGAAGGATTCAACTTTTCTCTCAGCACCCGATCATAGACAGCATGCTTCTCATGTTGTTGCAGGTAAGCATACAGCTGTTCATAGTTAGTCTCCCTTAAGCCTTTGTTGAGTTTGACAGCAGTAACAAATCTGTCCCATTCCGGAGTCATGTTGTTCACAAACTTTGAGTTAAGTTGGATGTTGGGCATAGTCATTCTGATCATTCTCATATCATTCACCAACTTATGAAATCTCACATAGTAATCTGTGACATTTCTCTCCTGGGTTCATTTTGAAATGCTCGAACTCATCATACAGCTGTGACTCACGATCTTCCTTTGTGAGTTCTGACCCTGCCAACAACATTTTAACATTGTCCCACACAGCCTTGGCTTCAGTGTTAAAATTGATGAGCTTGTATACATCCTTTGGAAGACCTTGAATAACTATGTTGGAAGCTCTAATATCGGCATCATACCTCTTCTTTTCTTCTTCATTAAGATCATTGTAGTTTCTAGGTCTGTCGATGCCCCAAGTTACAGTACCATCTTCACCAGTTGTAACAACGTCTCTGGTGGTACCCATCTGATAAGGTCCTTCGTCAATTGACTTAAGAATGTTAACACCATTATCTTTACCCAAGCAGTAAAGTCTAATTCGTTGTGCCCAAGACTCATAATCCGTCCTATCTAGCATAGGTGGACGAGTGTCAGATCCTGCTGCCTGAATATCATCTGATGATGTACTTGGTGTGGTAGCCATAGTAACTACGGGATTTTACTGATCTTGTGATTTAACCGAGAAATCGAATCTTTCGCGGGAATTTCTAAAATCACCAAGACACAAACCGCCTAGACAAACCGCGTATATGCCTAAGAGACAAACCGAGTTCACACAGGAGACACAAACCGCGTGTGTGCCAAAGAGACAAACCGAGTTCTCACCAAAGACACAAACCGCGTATTCGCCAAATAGACAAACCGCGTTCACACCAGATACACAAACCGCGTGTGCGTCAAAGAGACAAACCGAGTTCACACCGGATATACAAACCGCGTAGGTGCCAAGAGACAAACCGAGTTCACACCAAAGATACAAACCGCGTATTCGTCAAATAGACAAACCGAGTTCACACCGGATATACAAACCGCGTATGTGCCAAGAGACAAACCGAGTTCACAGTGGAGATACAAACCGAGTTCACACTAGATACACAAACCGCGTAGACACAAACCGCGTGCGCGTCTAAGAGACAAACCGAGTTCACACCGTAGACACAAACCGCGTACGCACCGTAGAGACAAACCGCGTTGGCTCAAATTTCCAAACCTGTCACTATCAATGCCGTTTGTCCTTTTGCCTAAACTAGTATAAAGACAAACCGAGTTCTCGATGCTACACAAACCGCATTCAAGAATCGTCCCAACAACACAAACCGCATCCAAGAACTTTTGAAAGAAAAACCTTCGAATCACCCACAAACACCACACGAGCCTTAAATCAGTGAATCCAAACACAAAATACCACTCTAATACTAATCTTAATCAAGAAAGTACAAAGAAAAACAACTTCTAATCACTAAACAAAGTACAAATTGAGATTTATGCTACTAAACAAACAAAATAAAAAAACTTAAAAAACTACAATTCGAATCCAACAAAAAACCTCAAGAACTACACTAATTCGTGAATACCAACTCTCATGGACCTAACCATGGCTCTTGATACCAATTGTAGGGTATTCACAATACATGAATCACTAGTTTGAGGTTAGTTTGGATCGAACTATGTAAGAATTCTAGAGAGAAGTGGGAGCCTTTAGAGAGAGAAAGTAACTAGTGTAATATTAGCTTCAAAAGGTCCAACCCTTCCCTTGTGTGGGAAGGGATATATATACTACTACATATTATGTCCCTAGTGGACTGTGGAGCGAGCTGACAGTGGGGAAAGCCCCGACCCACTCCACAAATATAGATACGACTAATACTAATACTAATAATACTAAGCTAATATAGATAAGCCTACGAGCTATAGAAATGCTAATTAGATGCTCGGGGTGACCGAGCCTTCATCTGAATATTTATATTCCTAACAGAAGCGTAGAGTCAGGAAGTCTAGGAATGGATCATCTAAGTCTTCTGAAGTTAAAGCAAGTAGTTTGAATAACACAGATGTAATGTCAGGAATAGAATCGACCTTATCTAAGTCCAATTCTAGGAATGATGTAACAAATGTTGAATCTATGAATGATAATGTTGATGTTATGGTTGATGCTAGTTGTATTGTTTGTCGTGCTAGTATATTATCTGGTAATCATCAAAACTGCATTGCTAAAACTCTGTTAAAACGAAAAAAGAAACGAACTAGTGGCTCTTCCTCTAGGCTTAAAACTATTGCCAAGTCCATTTTAGGGAAACCACCACTAGTTGTTTCTGAGCAAACCGTTGAAACACCCATAGCCAAACCCAAGACAACTAAATCACCTAGTGCATTCATTAGGAAAAAGGCTGAGACTAGTTGGACATGGCAACGTTGGTTACAAAACACTGCAAGCTTTAAATGGGTTCCTAAAATAATTAAATCTTGTGTTTCTAACCCAACGGGTCCAACCATTATCAATTCTCCACCTGTTTCCAATATTTGTGATGCAGGTGATTCAAATTGTTCTCTGGATTGTTGATAGCGGGTGCTCCCGACACATGACCGGCAACCTCAAGCTTCTCACAAACTTTATCGCAAAGTTCATCGGAATGGTCAGGTTCGGAATGATCACTTCGCAGCAATAATGGGCTATGGAGATTATGTTAATGGGAACATCGAGATCAGTCGTGTATACTATGTTGAAGGCCTTGGTCACAATTTATTCTCAGTGGGACAATTCTGTGACGGAGACTTAGAAGTAGCATTTAGGGAGAAAACTTGCTTCATTCGTGATCTTCAAGGAAATGATTTGATGAAAGGAAGACGCGGAACCAGTCTATACACCATATCCTTTGAAGGCATGACAGCTTCATCTCCTATTTGTTTACTCTCCAAAGCTAATCCCACAAAGGCTTGGTTATGGCATAAAAGATTGTCTCATCTCAATTTCAAAACCATGACTGACCTTGCAAGAAATAAATTAGTTGATGGATTACCCAAATTCAGATATGCCAAAGATCATCTGTGTTCTACATGTGAACAAGGGAAAAGTCACCGTGCTCACTTTCCTCCCAAAACAGAACACAACACAGATCATGTCCTCCAGCTGCTACATATGGATTGGTGTGGGTCCAATGCGGGTTCAAACTACTAACGGGAAAAGGTATATTTTGGTAATAGTGGATGATTACTCACGATGTACATGGGTCTACTTTCTTCGGACAAAAGATCAAGTTCCGTCAATGGTCATCACGTTTCTCACAAAGATTCAAGTTCAAGTCCGTAACACCGTCAGGATTCTTCGAACAGACAACGACACTGAATTTAAGAATCAAACCCTTCGGGAATACACTGAGAAGCATGGGATTGTTCATCAATATTCAATTGCTCGCACTCCCGAACAGAATGGTGTAGTTGAAAGACGAAACCGTACGCTTGTGGAAGCAGCTAGAACAATGTTGATCAATGCTCAATTACCAGATTACCTTTGGGCTGAAGCTGTTAATACTGCATGTTATACCCAGAACCGCGGCATGATCAACAGACGACACAACAAAACTCCATATGAGCTTATTCAATGCAGAAAACCAAACATCAACTACTTTCATGTTTTTGGAGCACTGTGTTACCCGAAAAATGATAGAGATGATCTTGGTAAACTTAAGGCTAAAGCAGATATTGGGATATTCGTTGGCTACTGTGAGAATTCTAAGGGATATAGAATTTGGAATCGTCGGACCGGGGAAATTCAAGAGACTATACATGCCAATTTTGATGAACTCACGGATATGGCTTCTTAGCAAGACCGCTTAGAACCCGTTCATAACCGTCTAAACTTCCCTGAATCTTCGGTTGCACCTTTACCTTTTAACAGGAAAGATCTAGAAGATTTGTTTGCACCAATGTTTGATGAAGTTTGTGTTAATAGTGCATCAGATGCTTCCACCAGTTCTGCTGCTCAACATGTCACAAATCAAGCACCTGATTAATCTGCAACTACTTCTACAACAGTTGATAACAATGCACCTCAACCTGAACCCTCATCACCCATGGTTCAAACACCTCCACCTGCAGTTGAAGATTCTTCCCCCACTTCTAACCAAGTTCCCACACCTTCAGATTATGACGGGAATGCATTCTTCAATCCATTTGCTCCACCACCAACCATTCCAGAACCAGGAGAATCATCCTCGAGCAATATGGACCCGTCATATCACCAAAACAACATTCAACATTTTCCATCCACCCACAAATGGACAAGAGATCATCCCTTGGTAAATATAATTGGCAATCCTAACAATCCAGTCATAACAAGATAAAAACTTCACTCAGATAGTGAACACTGCATGTATGCACTCACTGTCTGTCAATCTGAACCTAAAAACATCAAAGAAGCCCTTACATATGACAACTGGATTGAATCTATCCAAGAAGAGCTGGAACAATTCAAACGTTTGGAAGTTTGGGAATTAGTTGAAAGACCAAATGGATTTTATGTTGTTGGATTGAAATGGATTTGGAAGAACAAGCTGGATGCAGATGGTACAGTGATTCGTAACAAGTCCCGACTGGTAGCAAAAGGGTATAGCCAAGAAGAGGGTATTGAATTCGAGGAATCGTTTGCTCCAGTGGCTCGGATTGAGGCAGTTCGAATGTTTCTGGCATACGCAGCCCACAAGAACATCACAGTCTATCAGATGGATGTGAAGACGGCATTTCTTAATGGACAACTCCGAGAAGAGGTGTACGTGTCACAACCAGAAGGCTTCGTGGACCCAGATCATCCTAACCATGTATATCAGCTCAAGAAAGCCCTATACGGTCTTAAACAAGCCCCGCGGGTGTGGTACGATAAAATTTCTGCATTTCTCCTTGCTAATCATTTTACCATTGGAACTGTTGACCCGACTTTATTTATACAAACACACGGGGAAGACATTCTCATTGTTTAAATTTATGTGGATGATATTATTTTTGGTTCAACCAATAAAAAATATTCAAGCGCTTTTTCTAAACTGATGAAACAAAACTTTGAGATGTCTATGATGGGTGAACTTAAATTCTTTCTAGGATTGCAAGTTCATCAGTCTCCCCGTGGTATATTTCTAAGTCAGTCAAAATATGCTCAGGAAATCCTGAAAAAGCATGGTATGACCAGCTGTGACATCTATAATACCCCAATGTCCTCCTCATCCCCAAAGCTAGATGCTGACATACATGGGACACCCATTGATCCTACGAAGTATCGTAGTATGATTGGCTCGATCATGTAACTCATGGCTAGCAGACCGGATGTTGTATTTGCCACATATCTTTGCTCCCGATATCAGTCTAGACCGACTGAACGGCATTTGTCAGCCGTCAAAAGAATCCTTAGATACATAAAAGGAACCATTAATTTGGGAATCTGGTATCCAAAGGATTCTGGGTTTTGAACTTGTTGCATTTTCAGATGCTGACCATGCAGGATGCTTAGACACACGCAAAAGTACATCAGGGGGAGTTCAATTCTTGGGTGACAAGCTCGTCTCTTGGCAATCAAAGAAACAAGACTACACATCACTGTCGTCAAGAGAAATCTGAATATGTAGCCATGTCTGCCTGCTGTGCTCAAGTCATCTGGATGCGATCACAACTGATGGACTACGGATACATATTCAACAAGATTCCTGATGACATCAAATAACGATATATTATTAGCATCATTTATCCTATTTTAATGACTTGTTTTATATCACTTTATATGAGAATTGATACTTAATCGTTTACTTTTGTAATTCTCAGTATAAACAAGCATTTGGTGAAAGTTAATGATTTCGGACGGAAATTGGAGCAAAATGAATCAAGTTGGAAAAGTCTGCTGAATTGAAGAGATTAAAGACCATTGCCTGACTTTGAAGCATGCGCCGCATCTGATTTTATCATGCGTCGCATATGAAACTTTGGTCAACGAAGAAGAACCAACTTGTTCTACTCCAGATACGCCGCATCGGACCAATCCGATGCGCCGTATCGCCATACACACATCCTTACCAAGAAATCAAGTGGAGATTAGAAGCTTAATGAAGAAGTCAAGATTACAAGTCGACACTTGAAGATGCTTTCGTATTTTGGCCATAAAATCTTCATCCGGACTCCGATTTAGTTGATTCAAGCGGCCACGCGAAGAGAAAAAGAAAATCTATCTAAATCTAAAGGAGATGCGGCGCATCTGGTCCTTAGATGCGCCGTATTGGGAGATGAGGCGCATCTGGTCTTTAGATGCGCCGTATTGGGTCAGTTTCAGACTTGGAGGCTACGTTACTTATAGATGCGGCGCATCTAACTCTCTAGATGCGCCGTATCGACCCAGATTTCAGAATCTATAAATACCGAGCTCATTAACGAATTAGGGTATCATTGGGGACCCTTGGGGTCGTTCCCAGAAGACCAAAAACCCCTAAAAACAGCAGAAGACCTCCTTGAAATCAATTTAAAGACATTGAATTTTAATTAAAATTTGTTTGTGGTTCTTTAATTGTTCTTATTTGTTTGTTATTAACGGGGGAAATTTTTGGAATTTTGGGGAAACCCTTAGGGAAAATTTTTTGAAATTTAATTTTTTTTTTTGTTTATGTTTTATTTTTTATTGGGTAGTCTTTCAAAAAATTTTTTTTTGATAAAATAAAATTCTAAAAAATTTAAAGTTTAAAAGTGTAATTTTTCTATTTAATTTGGGTTTTTTGTTTTTTTATAAACCAATTTTTTATTTTTTTAAAAAAACCCCGGGGTTTTCCACAAACTGTAGGCTTGCCAAAAATTTTTAAAAAATTTATTGAAAATAGTCCAAGATCATTTCCCCCCCCCCAAGGAGGTTTTTTTTAAATTAAAAATTATTGAGGCAAAAAAATTGGGTTTAAAACAATAAATAAATTAAATTTTTTTGGTTTTTTGGCAAAAACCCCCCCTTTTTTTCTTTTGTTTTTTTTTATTTTTTATTTAGTTTTTTTTCCCAAATCGTGTTTCAAAATTTTTTTTAAATTTTTTTATTCTTGTTTTTAAAAAACCCCTTTTTTTTTTTACCGTCCTATGAAACCCTTGCTTATTTAAAAAAAATTTTTTTTTTGGGGGTTTGTTTAAATTTAAAATTAAAAAAAAAAAAAAAAAAAAAAAATTTTTTTTTTATTATAGAAAAAAAAAAATTAATTTTTTGGGGGGTGCCCGGGGGTAAATTTAAATTTTATTTATTGTTTTTAGTTTTTAAATTTTTTTTTTTTTTTTTTTTTTTTTTTTTTTTTTAAAAAATTTTGGGTTTTTTTTAATTGGTTTTTTTTTTTTTACGCTTTCTTTTGTAAAAGGTATTGGGGTTTTGGAAAAATTTTTTTTTTTGGGATTTAGTTTTAAAAAAAAAAAAAAAAAAAAAAAAAAAAAAAAAAAAAAAAATTATTTGGAAGTTTAAAGGGGCCATTGTCTGTTGGAAGGTAATTTTTTCTCCGTTCATTGTCTTTTTTTTCCCCTCTTGCCCTTTTTTTTTTTTTTTTTTTTTTTTTTTTTTTTTTTCCTTTTTTTTTTAATTTTTTTTGTTTTGTTTTTTTTTTTGTTTTCTTTTGTTGAAGTAAAAAGTAACCCGGCATTTTGAAATTTTTTGGTTTGAAAAAAAATTTTTTAAAAAAATTAATTGGAAAAAAAAATTTTCCCCCTAACAAAAAAAAAAAAAATTGTTAAAAAGGTAAAAAAAGAAAAAAATGGGGTTTCCCTTTTAAACCCAATTTGGGTTTTTTAAAAAATGGGAGGGTATTTAAAAAAAGAAAAAAACCCCATTTGTTTTTTAAACTTTTTTGGGGAAAGAAAAGAAAGATTAAAAAAATTAAAAAAAATTTTAAAATTTTTTACCCCAAATTTTTCCAACGGTGATGGGAAAAAATTTTATTTTATTTTAACCCTTACCCTATTTGATGTAATTTAACCAAAATTTTCCAATTTTTTGGGGAAAAATGGAAAAGTTATTTAAGGGTAAATTTGGGCGATTTAAAAGAAGACCCTATTGAAAGGGTTCAAAAAAGGAGCCTTTCAAACCAAAAAGGGGGGCAAAAAAAAAATTTTTTTCCCTTTAAAACCCCCTTTTTCCAAAAGGGGAAAAAAAAAAAATTAAACAAAACCAATTGAACAGTATTTAAAACCAAATTGGGGGAAAAATTTTTTTACTTTTAAAATTCATTTATGGAAAATTTTTTTAACCCAAAAATAAGGGGAAAAATTTTTACTTTAAAAAGGGGTTTTTCTTTCCGGGAACAAAAACCCCTTCCCGGGGAAAAAAACCAAAAAAAAATTTTTTCCCCTCCCCCACCCTTTTGAAGGGGTCAACCCTTAATTTTAAAAAACCGGAAATAGGCATTTTTTCCAAAAGGGGTTTTTTTTTTTTTTCCCCTTTTTTTTCCAAATTTAAATTTTTTTTTTTTGTTTTTCAACCCCCCATTTATTTAAAAAGGGGGGGCTTTTTATTCATTTAAAAAAAAAAAAAAAAGGTGTACTCCCAAAAAAAACCCTGAGCCCCTTTTTTTTAAAATTAGGGGAATTTTTTTCTTTTTCCCTTCCGTTTTAAAAAAAACCCCAGGAAAGGGTTAATAGGAAATTTTTTTTAACTTTTTGCCTAAATTTTTAATTTTTTTAAAAGCTTTTACCCCCCAAAATTTATTTTTTTTTTTTTTTTGTTTAGTTTTTTAAGATAAAGAGTTTTCAATTTCTTTTTTTTTAAAAAAAATTTTTTTGGCGGACAATTGAAAGGGGTTATATCCCCCATTTTAAAAAAGATTTAATTTTAAAAGGCCCAAAAAATTTCCCTTTTAAACCCCCCCTTTTTTTTTTAAAAAAAAAACAACGGGGTTTTTTTTTTGGTTTCTATTTTTTAAAATTTTAAAAAAATCTTTCTTCTTTTTAAATTAATTTTTTTTTCATTTTTTGTTTAAACTAAAATTTTAATCCGGGGTTTATTTTTTAAAAAAGTGTTTCTTAAAAACTTGTGGCCTACTTTAAATTTTTTTAAATGTTTTAATTTATTGAGGAAAAAAAATATTTATTTATAAAATTGGGTACTTTTAAATTGGGAAAATTTTTGATTAAAAAAAATATAATTTTTTTTTTAACTTTGTTTTAAATTAAACCCCTTTTTGTTATTAAAATTTTTAATAAAAAAATTTAAAAAAAAAAACCATTTTTTTTAAAATTTAAAATTTTTTTTCCCCCTTTCCCCCTTTAAATTTTTAATTAAAACCTTTGGGTTTTTTTTTAAAATTGGGGTTTCCAAAAGGGGGGCCGGGGTTTTTTTTAGGTTGGGGGAAAATTTCACTGCTTGGGTTTAAAATTTTTATATTTTATTTTTTTTTGGGTTTTAATTTATATTACCTTTTTTATTTTTTTTTTTGGTTTTTCCCGTTTCATTTTAATTTAAATTTTAACATTTTTTTTTTTAAAAAAAAAAAAAAAAAAAAAAAAAAAAAAAAATCAAAAATAGAAAAAAAAAAGAAAAATTTTTTTTGTCCCTTTTAAATTTTGTTTGGGGGGAATTTAATTTTTTTATCTTTAGGATTTAATGGGGGTTGGTTTTGGATGCCCAATAATTTTTTTTTTGATAAATTTTTAGATTAAAGGTTTACCTAAAACTTTTTCTTTAAAGCTGATTTTTTTTGGCTTATTGGATTTGGGAAATTGATTAAATTTTTTGGTTTTTAATTTTTTTTTTTAAAATTTTTTTTTACAAATTTTTTTTTATTTTTAAAATTTTTTTATAAAAAAATTTATTAAAATAAAATTTTCAACTTTAATTCGTTGTTTCCATTTATTTTAATTTTTGGTCCCCCTTTTTTTTTTAAAAATTTTTTTGGGAAATTTGGAAAAAATACTTTATTGATTAAAATTTCAATTAAGTTTTTTTCTTTTGGGTTAAATAAATTTTTTTTTTTTTTTTATCTGGAAATTTTTATAAGGTTAGAGAAAAACCCCTAACCCTTTTAAAATTTCGCTTTAAATTTTAAACCTTGGCTTTTGGGGGGTTTACATTTCCCCTTTGATAAATTTGTACCGAAAAAAACAATATTTTTCTTTTTTCCCTTTTAAAATTTTTTTTTTTTTTTTTTTTTTTTTTTTTTTTTTTTTTTTTTTTTTTTTTTTTTTTTTTTTTTTTTTTTTTTTTTTTTTTTTTTTTTTTTTTTTTTTTTTTTTTTTTTTTTTTTTTTTTTTTTTCGCCATACACAATCCTTACCAAGAATTCAAGAGATCAAGTGGAGATTAGAAGCTTAATGAAGAAGTCAAGATTACAAGTCGACACTTGAAGATGCTTTCGTATTTTGGCCATAAAATCTTCATCCGGACTCCGATTTAGTTGATTCAAGCGGCCACGCGAAGAGAAAAAGAAAATCTATCTGAATCTGAAGGAGATGCGGCGCATCTGGTCCTTAGATGCGCCGTATTGGGAGATGAGGCGCATCTGGTATTTAGATGCGCCGTATTGGGTCAGTTTCAGACTTGGAGGCTACGTTTACTTATAGATGCGGCGCATCTAACTCTATAGATGCGCCGTATCGACCCAGATTTCAGAATCTATAAATACCGAGCTCATTAACGAATTAGGGTATCATTGGGGACCCTTGGGGTCGTTCCCAGAAGACCAAAAACCCCTCAAAACAGCAGAAGACCTCCTTGAAGATCCAATCATCCTAGAAGATCATCTCAAGAACCTTATATTAAGTTTAATCGTTCGGTTAGCGTATCGTTTTCATTATGAATTCTTATTCGTTTGCTTTGATTACAACTTTATGTATTGTTACTGAGATTATGGGCTAACACCCTTAGGTGTTAGCCATGTTTATGAAGTTTGATTAGTTTTTATGCTTGTGTTGATGTGTTTACTTTGTTATTGGATTGAGTGCTTATCGATAAAAACTCGTTTATTGCTTATAACTAGTAAAAGTCTATGTAACTAGATTATGAACTTATTGGTTTAATGTGGTAACTTAACTATCTGTAATTGTGGTTACTTTAATTGATCATTAAGTGTAGTAATCCGAATCCTATTAGACGGCTTGGAGGGAACCACCGGAACCGTGCCTTATGCCACTATTAGGATAGTAGCGCGAATTTTCCAAACTGGGTTTAGAGGGTTTAAAGCGATAAGTTAGTATTGATGCAGTAGGTCACTATATCATGTCCCTTTCCCACCCATGTAGGTTATTCAATTGTTACGGGGTTAAATAATGGGGTTGATGCAAAACAAATTGAATAAATTTAAAACAAGTAAATAAGCATGTATAACTATTAGAGGATTAGGCTTGGCAAACCCTTCTTCTATATATTGATCTATCTTTGTTTATTTATTTACTTCCGTATTTGTTTAATTATACACACAAACTGTGATAGCCTCTCAGGCTAAACCCCCCATTATCTTTAATTGCTTTCTATTTAGTTCAGTTAGATTAATAATTAGAATCCTTTAATCATTTTAGCTTCGCTCCTAGTAAAACGACCCTTGCTTACCTAAAAAATCTACATTGACCGGTACACTGCTCGTTAGTGTTTAAGTCTATGGGTTAGTTCGGCAAAATAAAAATTTTAAAACTTGGTATTTATTATAGACCAAAAAAAACACATCAATTTTTTGGGCCCCCGCTCCCGGGGAAATTGATTGTTTAAATTGGATTTATGGTATTTTTTTTTTTTTGTTTTGTTATTTTGTTTTTTTTTGTCATTCTGTGTTTCTGTCTAAAAGCAGTACGGCGTTTTCTTTTCGGGAAATACGGCGCATCTGTTTTTTTCAATACGGCGTTTCTTTTCTTGAATACGGGGTTTGCGTTCTTGGGCAAAATTTTTTTTTGTTTTTTGTGATTTAGTTTTTAAATTTTAAATAATAAAAAAAAAAAAAAAAAAAAAAAAAAAAAAAAAAAAAAAAAAATTTTATGGGAATAATACGGTACCATTGTCTTTTTGGTAAAGGCGTATTAACTTGTATCGCATACGGCGTATCTTTTGTCTGTTAATACGGCTTATCGACCTCTGTGACCCAAAAAATTTTTTTTTTTTTTTTTTTTTTTTTTTTTTTTTTTTCGTGTTTTTTTAAATTTTTTTATTATTTAGTTTTTTTTTTTTTTCGTCTAGCTGTTTTTTGGTTTTTTCTTTCAGGTAATAATATGATGGACAACCCCGGACAACAATGGAAGAATTATTGGTTTGAAGAGGAAAAAGCCTTGAGCAATAACAGTGTATAGTTGGGAAAGCAAGATATTGTGCACAATAGAGAAATGAAGTTACTATGGAAAATACTTGGGGTTCAGGGGGAAAAAGGGTTTAAATCAAAGAAAGAAAGAAAAGGGTTGCCCCTTTTTTAAAACACTTGGTGTATGTCAAAAAATGATGAGGAGGAGTCTCACCGTAAAACCAAATTTCCGGGGATTGTTTTTTATAGTACTTTTTTTTCCCGGGGATTGAACAAGTGATGTGTATACGGAACCTTACATTAAGAAAAATTCTTCAATCGTGTTACCGCCATTAGACAATCCAACGATGAAGAGAAAAGTATTTTTATTTTGGTTTTTTAACCATTTTCGCCATAGTTTATGATGAGATTCCCAAAGATTTTTTTTTTTTTTTTTTCCAACTCAAATTTTTTTAAGAAAACTGGAAACTTATTTAAGGGGAATTCGGGACGATTATGAAATTGCAAGACCACTGTTGAAAAAGGGATTCAAAACGAAAATTGGGGGCCTTCAAAACAAAAATGGACAAAAATATTTAAAATTTTTTAATCCCTTACTAAATCTTGCTGTTTTTAAAAAAGGTTTCAGGACAAAAGAAGATGAGTTCAAATTCATTACACTACCTATTGAAGCACCGTGTTAAACCCCCTTTTTTGGGGCTCGAAGAAGAGTTTTGGGGGTGGCTCTTTTAAAATTGCTAATTGAGAAGGTGATTTCGACCCCATGAAGGGTTTTAAAAGGAAACCAATTTACTTGCAAAAAAACCCCTTTTTTATTTCTGCGGAATCAGGGACGCCCCCTTCTACCGAAAGGGGAAAACCCCCCCAAAAAAGGAGACTCATTTTTCCTCACACACTACTCTTTTTGAAGGAAAAAGGGCAAGTATCCAATTTATCAAAACCCAAACCGGGTAAGGATTGGAAGATGTACTAATTCCAAGGATATTTTTATTTTTCTTCCCTCTTTTTTAGCAAATTTACACTCCTATAGTTTAATTCTATTTTTACCCCCCCTTTATTCCAAGGGGGGGAAAAAAAACCCATTACATAGTAAAAAAGGGGGGAGTCAGGCTCGGACCGAAAAAAAAAAGCGCTTGGGGGGGGAACCATGCTTTCTTTTAATTTTTTTCAATTTAATTTTCTGTCGAGTCTGTCCCGGCCTTGACGGGGTATCCAAACCCCATGGATAGGGTTTTAACCTGGGAAAACTTTTGTCCAACTGTTTTTGACATCAATCGGGGGTTTTTTCTTTTTTACGGGGTATCGCCCCAGAATTTTTAAAATATTTTTTTTTTTTTCTTTTGTTTATCGTTTTCTAACCGTGATTATGAGATGTTTTCGAGATTTTTTTCTGGGTCTCTATATTTTTACAGGTCGGACAATTGAAGGGGGGTTGATGGACTCCCGCTTATATACGCTCGCAAAGTTAATTTGGGGAAATCTCCCGAGAAAACTCAGGGGAGTTTCCGTTCTAATTTTTTTCTATCTCTTTTTTTTTAATTTTAAAACAAACAACGAGGCGTTTTTAATTAAAGGGGGGGGGGATGGGAATTGAACTTTCTTTCCAAAATTTTTAAAAATATGCTTTAATCTATGCTTAATTTAAAAAAATTTTTTTAATTTTTTTTTTTGTTTTTTGTTTAAAGTCAAAATTTTGCATAGCTCACACATGCGTTTTTTTCAAAAATTGTGCTTACAAAATTAAAAATCTAGAGTGTCCCGTGACTGAAAACTTTGAATTTGGGCTTGTATACTATTCGGACCACCATAAAAAGTATTTTTATATAAGGGGAAGACTTGTCTAAATTGTAAATTTTTTAGGTTACACCCAAAACCTATTTTTTTTTGTGTTATTAATAATACACTGGTTAGTTAACCCCAATAACCCTTTTTTTTACTCTCATTTTTAGGTAAGATCCCCCTAGAAAAACCTCAAGCCTTCCCTTTCGTTTCTTACACCAATTTTTTAAAATGTTTCTTTAAAAACCCTTCCCCCTTTGCCTCCCGTAATTAAATCCGTGGTTGGAAAAATTTATAGGCAAAGTGGTTTCCTTATTTTTCCTGTGTTCGCGGCGTAATTATTACTTGGTTAGTGGGGAAATTGCCAATGCAATGGAGGAAAGTAAATATTGTTATCTTTGGTTTTTTTTCGTGTGTTTACTACTTTTCACTATTCCGTTTTTTTTTGAAGTTATGAAAAAAAGGGAAAAATTTTCCAAATTTTCTTAAGTGGTGGTGTTTTTTTCACATTTTTTTTTGTATAAAAAAAAAAAAAAAAAAAAAAAAAAAAAAAAAAAAAAAAAACGAAAAAAAAGAAAAGAAAAAAAAAAAAAATTGGATGTTTGATTTAAAACCAACTTATGTAAATTTTTGTTTTTAATGGTCGATACACCACTAATTGTTGTAACTATATCTAGGGGTTGGGGGGTTGGCAGTTATGGGAATGCCAACTAAAGGTTTTTTCTTTGATAAGTCTTTTTTAGTTTTTTTGGTCACCTAAAGCGTGTTTTCAAATGTTAAAGGGTGGTTAATTTAAAGATGTGAGTCTTATTCATGGGATGGTTGGGAAATGATTAACCACACTTAGGATTTTAAATTTTTTGTTTTGTTTTTTTCATTTTACACCAATTTTTTATCCCCCAAAAATTTCCATACCCCCCTATTATTTTTTATCCAACCAAACCTTTGATTTTTTTAGATTGGGATTTGACAACTTTGTATCGTAGTCGTGGATTCGGCATGTATTTATATTTTGCGCCCTTTTTTTATATTATTTTGGTGAAAGTTTTGGCCTATCTTTTTTCCTATTCGATTAAAGGTTTGGCAATTGCAATATCGTGTTGTGGATTGATCATGTATTTGTGATTTTTCGCCTTTTCTGGAATTTAGACGATAGAGATTAAGAGAATTAACCCCTTTAAACCTCAAAACCCTTTTTACCCCTTTAGACTTTTTTTTCCCCGGCTTTAGTGGGGGAGATGTGTACATTGCCAACTTATGATAAATATTTTTCACGACTGGAAATTAAAAATTTGATTCTTTTACGAAAATTTTATTTTTTTTTAATTGTTAAAAGTTTGGTTGTGCAATTTTTAAAACGAAAAATGTTATTATAAAAAAATCCAATTCTTTTTTGGATACTTTTATAAGTTTTAATCTAAGGGGTTTTCTTTAGGACAAGTAAATTTTAAATGGGGGAATTTGATGACATCAAATAAAAAAATTTATTAGAACATTTATCCTATTTTAATGATTTTTTTTATCACTTTATATGAGAATTGAACTTTTCGTTTTTTTTTTAATTTTAGTATAAAAAAACTTTGGTGAAAGTTAAAGATTTTTGGGCGGGAAAAAATTTGGGCAAAAAAAATCGTTGAAAAGTCTGTGAAATTAAAGATTAAAAACCCCTTTCCTACTTTTTTAAGCTGCGCCGCATTATTTTATCATGCGTCCCTATGAAACTTTTTGGCAAAAAAGAAGAACCAACTTTTCTCCCAGATACGCCCATGGCCAAACCGAGCCCATCGGCCCCCACACAATCCTTACCAAAAATCAAGGGAGATTAAATTAAGAAGAATCAAATTACAAGTCGACACTTTAAGATGCTTTCGTATTTTTTGGCCCCAAAAAACTTATTTCCCCCCCGATTTGTTGATTTTAAACGGCCACCGAAGAGAAAAAGAAAATCATCAAAAAATAAAGGGATGCGGCGCTCTGGTCCCCGATGCGCCGATTGGGGTAGGGATCTGGTCCCCTTTTAAGCGCCGTATGGGGGAGTTTCAATTGGGGGCAGTTTACTTTAGATGCGGGCATCAACTCTCTAGATGCGCCCGACCCCGATTTTTAAAACTATAAATACCGAGCTCATTAACGAATTAGGGTTCATTGGGCCCTTGGGTCGTTCCAAAAACCAAAAAAACCCCCAAAAAAGCAAAGACCTCCTTGAAGATCGAATCATCGTAGAAGATCATTAAGAATTTTATTAAGTTTAAAAAGTTTGGGGTTTTAAACGTTTTCATTAGAATTCTTATTTTTTTTTCTTTGATTACAATTTATGTATTGTTACTGAGATTAGGGCTAAAACCCTTAGGGTTAGCCTTTTTTGAATTTATTGTTTTTTGCTTTGTTTTTGTTTTTACTTTGTTTGGATTGATGTTATCGATAAAAAATCTTTTTGCTTATAACTTTAAAAGTCATGTAACTAGTTTAACTTATTGGTTTAATTGGAATTAATATCTTTAATTGGGGGTTTTTTTAATTTTACATTAAGTGTATAATCCGAACCCTATTGACGTTAGGGGGAAAACACCGAAGGGGTTATGCCCTATTAGGATGTAGCGCGAAAAGCCAAACAGGTTGACGGTTTAAAGGATAATTTTTGTATTGGCAGATAGGTCACTTGATCCCCCTTTTTCCCCCCCCAAGGGAGGTATTCAATTGTGACAATTAAAAAGATTTATGGCAAAAAATTGAATAAATTTTAAAAAAAGTAAAAAAAGCATGTTAACTTTTAAGGATTAGCTTGGAACCCTTTTCCCCTTTATTACTATCTTTTTTTTTTTGGGTTTTTTTTTCCTTTTTAGTTTAAAATTTACACACAAATCGTGATAGCCCCTCAGGCTAAACCCCCATCTTCTTTAATTGTTTTCTGTTTAGTTCATTAGATTAATAATTAGAATCCCTTTTAGATCATTTTAGCTTCGCTCCTAGTGAACGACCCTTCTTACCTAAAAACACTACTTTGCCCGGGTACACGCTCGTTATGTTTAGAGTCTATGGGTTAGTTCGGCAAAATATAAATTTAAAATTTGGGTATTTATTATAGCCCTAAAAAAAACATCAATTCCTATGTACTGTGTTCCCCAAGAGTGCCATCGCTATTTCATCAACACCGGGGGCAGCTTTCCAGTCAAAGCATATTGATCTCCGGTCCCATTTCAAAAAGGAACACGTGGGAAAGGGTACTGTTGAATTAACTTTGGGGGAACTAAACCCAGCTGGCAGATCTGTTCCCCAAAGCCTTGCCTCAGCAAGATTAGGGAACTGGTAAAAACCGGTTTGGTAAGATTTCCCCAAATGATTTAAAAAATTTCTCAAAAAAAATTTAACCAAATCAAAATCAAAAAAATCTTTGTAAATATATATTAAAAAAAAAAGGTGTACAAGTACAAACCCTTTTTCAACATTTTGTTCTTATTAAAAGTCTTTTTGTATTTCGAACAAATGTTGAGGGGGGGGACACAAATTTCACAAATTTTTTAAAAAATTTTTATTGCATGTTTTTCATAACATTTTTTGCTTCAAAAATTTGGGTTTTTATGGGGATTCTTGAGCCTGTCAAATTGCTAAAAGATTTGGATTTGGATTGTTAAAGGACCATAAGGCTAAAAGTTGAAACTTGTTAGGTTTGGATTAACTGCGTAAACACACAAGAGGTTTAAGGACTTTTTGTGAAAAAGGTTAAAATAATTTTTTGAGAGTTTAATGCCACTGACATCAACGCTTAACTCATTTACTTTCACTGCCATACGTCACTCGCATTTACTCTCATCCAACTACCAATAAAGGGTGACATTGATCTGTTCATCCGTTCAAGTTTTCTCAAAATTTGGAGTGTTTCTATGATTGTTAGTGTTTTTAACAAACGGTTTTCAAGGGAAATTAGAAATCCAACGGTGGATTTTAAAGGTATAATTATCACAATTTTAGGTTTAGATGAATTTGGGGGTTTTTAACTATGTGTTATGTAGATTATGATTTTACTTCTGTGCTTTTAAAAAATGTTGTATAACATATATCATGCATAAACGTACCAGAAAACCATGTGAATGTTTATTCTTGTATTTAGGGTTTATGTTCATATTTGGGGAAAACGTATGCGAATGTTTTGGTGTGATTAGAGGTTGTTATTTTGTTGTTATCTTTTTTAATTGAACTTAGGATGCCTCAGATTAAGCCCAGAAACATAATTAGCCTTAATTGAAATTTTGGGTTTATGAAAAACACTTGCATAAGCAGGTTGATTCAAAGATTTTGTGGGTTTAAATTTTTGTTATAACTTGGACAAAATGCAAAAATTTTCTAGTGAATCCATTGCAATTTGGTGATATCATTAATTTTTGTTAAAAAGAAATGAGAAGAAAATCTAGGTGAAAAAAAAACGTCGTCAAACGGGTTTCGGAATTTCTTGTATAAGATATTCTCGAATTTGCAATTGCTCTCGCAATTGGAAACCCTTTTTTCGCAATTGGACTCTCTCTCGCATTTGACAATTTTTCTCGCAATTGGTTTTTTTCTCTCGCAATTGGACTCTCTCTCGCATTTGACAATTTTTTCTCGCAATTGGTATTGTCTCTCGCAATTGGTAATTTCTCTCGCATTTTTCAAAGTCTCTCGCATTTGACAACTGCCTTCGAAATTACAAATTTCCAAAGAAATTACAAATTTCCTTAAGTCTTGTCAAATTAAAGAGAAGGTTTCTTACACAAATTAAAATGATCAATACATAAACTAAAGATTGCAAAGTCATGTTAATAAAAAATGTTATGTGCAAATACTTAGTCTCATCTAATGCTAACACACATATATCCTGCAAAAATTTGGTTTTATAATGTTGTTTCAGATTATCCACAATGTCTTCACAACAACAAAACAACCACTTCCATTGATCACCAAAGCTGAATTATTCCCACAAGGGTTCACGGCTAAGTATGGCAAGAACAATTCAAGAGTTGTCTTTGACAAAAATCAAGTGTGCTGAACCAAGTTGTCTCATTGTTATTGAAATCCTCAAAAGACATGAATGCCGTAGTATTTTGGAGAAAATTTAGATAGTATTCCTGAGTTATACATCCATCAGATGTGGAGCACTATCAAGCCTGATGACAGTGACAAATTCTTCACATGCACCCTTGACAGAAAACAAGTCAAAGTCACACCAGCACATCTTTGTGAAGCTTTATCCCTACCTAATCCACCTGATACCTCACGACAATATGGCCTTCACCCTCTGAACAAGACATCTCAACTTTCTCATTGGGAT